>MU249630.1:1252927-1502927 GCA_018977245.1 Lethenteron camtschaticum
CCAGTCACCACCGAACCACGTGGTTCGACGGGGGAAGACNAAAACCTGTACACTTTAACATAGCNGTTAAAATGATTTTCGNACTTCGAAAAATTTCCCTGGCATAGAGAGAGCATANTCCAGCGCCGAGNCCGCGATATAAGCGGTGGCTCCATGCTNTGGTTAAGCTAAAATTTCTGGTCCGNTTGTCAAAACTTGTGAAAAGAGCAGCAGGCTTGCTATTGGTGCACAATTGATGCCTGGCGCCCGGCTCCTAGTGCGTGCCCTGTACAGTCCGGCTGTNCCAATGCGATNGGATTAAGGCTCAGTCTTTTTGAGCGTGGTTCAAATCCTCCGCTGCAAACCTGTTTTATATNAAACAAACTTTCAAAAGATGCTTTCCGCTTCGACACGATAAAATATTTTCCACAAGCTACTGGTGTAGATGCCCTTGGGTTTCTGGTGCATTGCTGGAACATTTGGAANGTAGCGTTGCGTCGATGAGGCGGATTTGGGCTCCGTTTCTTGGATGCGTNGGTGCAGATCCACGCTGCCAAAAGATTTTTTACATAAACACAACNTCAAAATATTTATCTTTACACATGATAAAATAATTTCACAAGCTTCTGTTGACGATGCCCTTGGCTATTTTGGTATTGNTGGTAAGGCCGGTGGTGAGGTGAANTTTCTGAAGCTCAAACCGCACATTTCATGAAGACAAACTTAAAATAGTCCTTTGACACGGCAATTTTAAAATTTNACACGATATTGGTGATGATCCATTTTGATTCGTGCGCTGTCANCTCCATGTGGCGACGTCTAATGGATTAGGCTCCAGTCTCGGAGGCGTGGGGTTCGAATCCACCATGCCAAACTTTTTATATAAAACCACCTGCNAAAATGTTTTTTAGCCACTGCACTATTAAATAATTTCACATGGACCGGTATTATCCCTTGGCCATTCTGTTGTCTACAAATAGGTAACGGGATGAGCGGCAAAGGTGCTGAATTGATTCTTTTTTTGGTGTGTGGTTCAAATCCACAGTTCCAAAATTTTTTACAAAAGTCTGCCTGAAAATGCGTTTCTGAGTCACATGTTTTATATAATTTGACAGAGTTTCGGTTGTGATGCCCTTNTATTTGTTGGTAGGGCGTGGAGTGGGNGTTCGAAGNCTAAGTGTGGCTCAAATCCTCAGTACCAAGCTTTACGAAGACAAACTTAAAAATGTNCTTCTTAGCCACGAAGCTTTTAAAATTTCACGAGCTATTGGTGATGATGCCCTTTGCGATTTTCTGTNGCGCTGGTCAATGACCAGGTAGCGTGGCCGAGCGTCTAAGGCGCTAGATTAAGGCTCCAGTCTCTTTGAGGCGTGGGTTCAAATCCACCGCTGCCAAATCTTTTTAATAACACCCTGCAAAAAATTTTTTTTAGCTTCGACACTATTAAAAGTTTCACAAGTACTCTTGATGATGCCATTTAAGGCCATTCTGGTAGTGCTGTAACATNTGGTATCAATTGNCGATTAGGTCGAATTTAATCCCATTTTCTTGAGTCGGGTTCAAATCCCCCCTCTGCCAACTTATTTATTAAACAACTAAAAAATTACAGTTTTTAACCACAAACATTAAAAAGTTCCGACGAGCTGCTGGGATGATGCCCTATTACCATTTTGTTGGTGCNTTTACCACCAGTATCGTTGGCCGAGGGCTAAGTATTGGTAGAGGCTCGAATCGTCTCTTGCCTGAGGTGTAGTTCCTCCCCATCCCTCCAACGCTATTTAAAAAAAAAACCGGCAAAATATGTTTTAGCCACGCATTTTAATCCANATTCAAAACTTTGCTACTGGAGATGATGCCCNTTNGCTATTCTGGTTGGTTTGGGGAACTAGCCAGCTTGNCTCGCGTCTAACGAATGGATTCTATTGTTGCTTGGAGCGTGGTGCAGATCCACGCTGCCAAAGAAGGTTTTACATTAAACCAACGTGCAAATANTATTTTTTTATCTTCTACACAATGAAANAAAATTTCCCAAGCTAGTTGGCCGATTTCTAGTGGTATTGCTTCTAACAACTTTCTTGTGGAAGCGTGGGTTAAAATCCGCCGGTACCAACGCTTTTTTACAAAGACAACTAAAAAATGTTTTAAAACACAACCGAAACTTTATCAAACTTTAACACAACTATTGGTGATGATGCCCTTTGTGTTCTGGTGTTGTTGTTAACGCAGGTANGGTGGCCGAGCGGTCGAAGGCGTGGGCTCAAATCCACACTGCCAAAACTTGTTTAGTTATAAACACCACCTGCAAAATATGTTGCTTGTTGGAACTGGTGCGATTTCAACCCAAGTTCCAGGAGATGGAGCCAATCCAGCAGCTTAGACACTCGACCCCACTACCTAGTTGCTAAATTCCACACCAGAAATGGAAATGGTATCACATCAGTAGCTAGTGTTAAAGTTACGTAAAAAGCTTCGCGCTTGAACACATTTTTCAGGTATTGTTTATTTTAAAAGCAAGTCTGTTGGAACTGGTGGAATTTTAACCCACGTCTCCAAAGAACCTGGACCCTTGATTGGGCACCTTGGACCGCTCGGCCCCATTACCTATTTGTAAGAAGTAATACAAGAAATGGCCAATGGGCATCATCACGAGTAGCTAGTCGTGAAATTATTTTAATAGTGTAGTGGCTAAAAAACAAATTGTGAAGGGTGTACGTTAGATCGCTCAGCAAAAATGGAAAAGGGGCATCGACACCAGTAGCTAGTTAAAAATTTAATGAAAACATCGTGGCTAAAAGACATTTTTCAGAATTTGCATTTTGTCAAGGCGCCCTTTCCCCCTCCATCCCAGCTTAAATAGTCGCTCCAAGCCTGGAATGTGTCATTCAGACTGTCTACTCGACAGACCTGCTCTCCACCTGAGGACGGCTGCTTGCGTTGTGGCCGAAACGTCGTGAGAATAATTTATGTTTTATTTTTATTATTTTATTATTTCCATTCTACGTGACTTACCGAAAGAACCAAGAAGATGAATCCCTGCAGTCACGAAAGCTTTAAATCGAAATAAGAAGCCTGTTGACATCGGCATGAATCAAACCCAAGCCTCCAAAAAGATTGCCTAAATCCAGCGCTTTCTCCACTTGCCCATGCTACCTGGTTGTGGAAACCAACACCAGAAGTCGCTAATGGGCATCATCATGACCAGTAGCTAGTCTTAAAATTATATGAAAATCATCGTGGCTAAAACACATTTTTCAGGTCGTCTTTCTGTAAAAAGAAGCCAGTTGGCAGCGGGGCGTTTGCACCCATGCCTCCGAATAAATAGGCCCCTACACTCAGCACCTTAGACCGCTCAGCCACGCTGCAGGATGTTAAACGTAAAACCAGAAATGGCAGATAGGCATCATCAATAGGGCTTATGGTAAATATTTTTTATCGTTTCGTGGCTAAAAAAACATTTTCAGCAGGTTGTGTTTTATTTCAAATGCGCTTGGTAGTGGTGGGAACTGAACCCCAAGCCTCCAAAGAGAGCCTTAATCCAGCAGCTCATACCACTCAGAAACGCTACCTGGTTCTCAACTCAACACAAGAAATGACCAATGGGCATCATCAACCGTAGCTTGTCGTGAAATCATTTTAATAGAGAAGTGGCTTACACATCTATTTGGCAGGTTGTGTTTTAGCTTAAAGCAATGTTTGGAAGAGGTGGGATTTAAACCACGCCTCCGAAGCTACTGGAGCCGCAATCCTGTGCCTCCGACTGCTTTGCCAGTCGTCGTGAGCGTTCTGAGTTGTTAGCATTGTGAGTCGTTGTTAGTGTTGTTAGTGTTTGAGTTGTTGTGAGTTGTTAGTGTTGTGAGTCGTTGTGAGTTGTTAGTGTTGTGAGTCGTTGTGAGTTGTTGGTTGTAGTCGTTGTGAGTTGTTAGTGTTGTGAGTTGTTGTGTTGTAGTGTTGTGAGTTGTTAGT
This sequence comes from Lethenteron camtschaticum, assembly GCA_018977245.1. Classification (NCBI taxonomy): domain Eukaryota; kingdom Metazoa; phylum Chordata; class Hyperoartia; order Petromyzontiformes; family Petromyzontidae; genus Lethenteron; species Lethenteron camtschaticum. The sequence continues at coordinate 1,256,870 of MU249630.1, forward strand.
GTTGTGAGTTGTTAGTGTTGTGAGTGTGTGGTGTGAGTCGTTGTGAGTTGTTAGTGTTGTGAGTCGTTGTTAGTGTTGTGAGTTGTTAGTGTTGTGAGTCGTTGTTAGTGTTGTGAGTCGTTGTGAGTTGTTGTGTTGTGAGTTGTTAGTGTTGTGAGTCGTGAGTTGTTAGTGTTGTGAGTCGTGAGTTGTTAGTGTTGTGAGTCGTTGTGAGTTGTTAGTGTTGTGAGTCGTTGTGAGTTGTTAGCATTGTGAGTCGTTGTGAGTTGTTAGTGTTGTGAGTTGTTAGTGTTGTGAGTCGTTGTGAGTTGTTAGTGTTGTGAGTTGTTAGTGTTGTGAGTTGTCGTGAGCGTTGTGAGTCGTTGTGAGTTGTTAGTGTTGTGAGTCGTTGTTAGTGTTGTGAGTTGTTAGTGTTGTGAGTCGTTGTTAGTGTTGTGAGTCGTTGTGAGTTGTTAGTGTTGTGAGTCGTTGTTAGTGTTGTGAGTCGTTGTGAGTTGTTAGTGTTGTGAGTTGTTAGTGTTTTGAGTCGTTGTGAGTTGTTAGTGTTGTGAGTCGTTGTGAGTTGTTAGTGTTGTGAGTCGTTGTGAGTTGTTAGTGTTGTGAGTCGTTGTGAGTTGTTAGCATTGTGAGTCGTTGTGAGTTGTTAGTGTTGTGAGTTGTTAGTGTTGTGAGTTGTCGTGAGCGTTGTGAGTCGTTGTGAGTTGTTAGTGTTGTGAGTCGTTGTTAGTGTTGTGAGTTGTTAGTGTTGTGAGTTGTTAGTGTTGTGAGTCGTTAGTGTTGTGAGTGTTGTGAGTTGTTAGTGTTGTGAGTCGTTGTTAGTNTTGTGAGTCGTTGTGAGTTGTTAGTGTTGTGAGTTGTTAGTGTTGTGAGTCGTTGTGAGTTGTTAGTGTTGTGAGTCGTGAGTGTTGTGAGTCGTTGTGAGTTGTTAGTGTTGTGAGTTGTCGTGAGCGTTGTGAGTCGTTGTGAGTTGTTAGTGTTGTGAGTCGTTGTTAGTGTTGTGAGTTGTTAGTGTTGTGAGTTGTTAGTGTTGTGAGTCGTTGTTAGTGTTGTGAGTCGTTGTGAGTTGTTAGTGTTGTGAGTCGTTGTTAGTGTTGTGAGTTGTTAGTGTTGTGAGTCGTTGTTAGTGTTGTGAGTCGTTGTGAGTTGTTAGTGTTGTGAGTTGTTAGTGTTGTGAGTCGTTGTGAGTTGTTAGTGTTGTGAGTCGTTGTGAGTTGTTAGCATTGTGAGTCGTTGTGAGTTGTTAGTGTTGTGAGTTGTTAGTGTTGTGAGTCGTTGTGAGTTGTTAGTGTTGTGAGTTGTTAGTGTTGTGAGTTGTCGTGAGCGTTGTGAGTCGTTGTGAGTTGTTAGTGTTGTGAGTCGTTGTTAGTGTTGTGAGTTGTTAGTGTTGTGAGTCGTTGTTAGTGTTGTGAGTCGTTGTGAGTTGTTAGTGTTGTGAGTCGTTAGTGTTGTGAGTCGTTAGTGTTGTGAGTCGTTGTTAGTGTTGTGAGTTGTTAGTGTTGTGAGTCGTTGTTAGTGTTGTGAGTCGTTGTGAGTTGTTAGCATTGTGAGTCGTTGTGAGTTGTTAGTGTTGTGAGTTGTTAGTGTTGTGAGTCGTTGTGAGTTGTTAGTGTTGTGAGTTGTTAGTGTTGTGAGTTGTTAGTTGTGAGTGTTGTGAGTTGTTAGTGTTGTGAGTTGTTAGTGTTGTGAGTTGTTAGTGTTGTGAGTGTTGTTAGTGTTGTGAGTGTTGTGAGTTGTTAGTGTTGTGAGTCGTTGTTAGTGTTGTGAGTCGTTGTGAGTTGTTAGTGTTGTGAGTTGTTAGTGTTTTGAGTCGTTGTGAGTTGTTAGTGTTGTGAGTCGTGAGTTGTTAGTGTTGTGAGTCGTTGTGAGTTGTTAGTGTTGTGAGTCGTTGTGAGTTGTTAGCATTGTGAGTCGTTGTGAGTTGTTAGTGTTGTGAGTTGTTAGTGTTGTGAGTTGTCGTGAGCGTTGTGAGTCGTTGTGAGTTGTTAGTGTTGTGAGTCGTTGTTAGTGTTGTGAGTTGTTAGTGTTGTGAGTCGTTGTTAGTGTTGTGAGTCGTTGTGAGTTGTTAGTGTTGTGAGTCGTTGTGAGTTGTTAGTGTTGTGAGTCGTTGTTAGTGTTGTGAGTCGTTGTGAGTTGTTAGTGTTGTGAGTCGTTGTTAGTGTTGTGAGTCGTGTGTTGTGAGTGTTGTTAGTGTTGTGAGTTGTTAGTGTTGTGAGTCGTTGTTAGTGTTGTGTGTCGTTGTTACAACTTCTGAATCGGGCAGGTAGCGTGGCCGAGCGGTCTAAGGCGCTGGATTAAGGCTCCAGTCTCTTCGGAGGCGTGGGTTCAAATCCCACCGCTGCCAGTAATTTTTTATCATTACATTATCGATGTAAATACGCTTTTTTGCTATTACAGCATTAATGGAATGACATATCGGGTCTAACGACATCACGAACATTTTTAAATGAAGCAATCACGTGTCGCGCGACTGTAATTCCGTTCAAAATGCGCTTTGGCTGCAGTGCAGTTGAAGCGCTGGTTGCTGTACTTTGCACCACACTGACACCTGCCGGACTAGACGCGTATCGCTAAAGAGCAATGTCGCTGAGACAGGACTGTTACCGACATTGTCCAGGATGGTCCCAGATGACTTGTGACTCCCCCCGCCCCCCCCCATTTGATTCTTTGAAACGCATTTACGGAGCCAGTGGGAGTGGGGTGGCACGTGTCCCACCAATGAGCCGATCGAAATCCCTAATTTCGATCGGATCATTGGGGTTCATTAGTCATAAATCGGCATTTTGCGACCCGACTGCCACTGTGTAGCATATTATTACGTGCCAGGGACTCTATGAGATGATATGACAATAGTCTGAGTCCATAATTGGCAATAAGTAACGGCAAAGCGGTTATAAGTGACTCAGAATTGTGCGCAGTTGTGTATACAGCACACGACTTCCCTGAAGGCATTCACCTTCAGCGAGCGCGATGCCGATCACACGACGCGGTGCGAATTAGACCCTCGATCGATGGCTGCGCCATCGCCGCACACGCGTCGAATAAGAAGCAAGGGCAAGTCCTTACTTACTAACAACTCCTCGATCATTATTCATTGCTGGAGGGTTGCCCCCCCCCCCCACCTGAAAATCCTGGCTTCGCCATTGCTATAACGTAGTCTTTAAAAAAATGAAGTTTGTTTAAAACGTAAATGAATATGGAAAGGAACAAAAATGTTTGAGGTCAATTAATTTGGGCTCCCAAGACATCTGGACCACCCTGTGTATATGGCAAAGTTATTGAGGTGCTTATTTTCGGGTTTAACTCATCAATCTCGCTAAAACACCCCTTACCCAAAAACACCATAAATATGTGTTTATCCCAATAATTGAAATCGACAAAATGATTCTGAGAATATAAAACAAAGATGAAAACATTCTGACGTATCGGCGAGGCACGGCGGGCTGGAGCGCCGCTGGAAAAACGTCGACCGCCCTAAATAAATAAATACACGTAAATATTAAAACACAAATTTGTAACTTGCATAGTGAAGTCATTGTACTTTTTCGTTTGCGATACAGCCAGATAATACGACAAATCGCAAACCTTAAACACCCAGTCGTTCGTGAAAGTTGAAGGCGGTATAGTACTATAGTAATAGAGCAAGTGCAGAATCACTGAACCGGAATTGATAGCTTGAAAACATTTAGCGCGGGGTCCTTGCAAGTGCGGAGCCCGTAGCTACTATACGTGCAGCTACTACACGTGTAGCTACTACTTATGTAGCTACTGCTTATGCAGCTACTACACGTGTAGCTACTACTTATGTAGCTACAACACGTGTAGCTACTACTTATGCAGCTACTACTTATGTAGCTACTACATGTGTAGCTACTACTTATGTAGCTACTACTTATGTAGCTACTACATGTGTAGCTACTATATGTGTTGTAGCTACTACTTATGTAGCTACTACACCTGTAGCTACTACTTATGTAGCTACTACACGTGCAGCTACTACACGTGCAGCTACTACACGTGTAGCTACTATACGTGTTGTAGCTACTACTTATGTAGCTACTACTTATGTAGCTACTATACTGCATGTGTTGTAGCTACTACTTATGTAGCTACAACACGTGTAGTTACTACGTGTGTAGCTACTACTTATGTAGCTACTACACGTGTAGCTACTGCTTGTGTAGCTACTACACGTGTAGCTACTACACGTGTAGCTACTACTTATGTAGCTACTACTTATGTAGCTACTACACGTGTACTATACTTATGTAGCTACTACATGTGTAGCTACTACATGTGTAGCTACTACATGTGTAGCTACTACATGTGTAGCTACTACTTGTGTAGCTACTACATGTGTAGCTACTACGTAGCTACTACATGTGTAGCTACTACTTGTGTAGCTACTACACGTGTAGCTACTACACGTGTAGCTACTGCTTGTGTAGTACTACACGTGTAGCTACTATACGTGTTGTAGCAACTACTTGTGTAGCTGCTACACGTGTAGTAGTTACACGTGTAGTAGCTACTGCTTGTGTAGGGGCAACTCTCCGATCCGCTTGGTGAAGAACGTCGACAACTGCACGTAGTTACTTACACCCCCACCCTCCAAACTCGTGGCACATGGATGGGTACGCCGCACGCTCAGAAAGGAAATGGAACAAAAGCTGAAAGGTTCATAAGGGGATGAAGGTTGGTGACGTACAGAGGTGCAGCTTCTTATTTCAACGAGGGGGGGGACCTTTATATAGATCCGACTGTGGCCCCCCCTCTCCTTTCTCCCGACTCACTTTTACTGAAATAGCTACGGATGGTTTTTAAGCCCGTATCGCGGTAACATGTTAGGCTCTAGAACTATATATGTGTACATTACTTTAGTTGCACTGTCTTGGGTTTTAGAGCAGTGGTCCTTAACCTTTACTGGAACCTTGCACCCCTTTAGTTCTCAATAGTTTTTTATATATGTAATGTTAATAAATGCATAGGTATAAGGAAACAAATGAGTTGTACTTACGTGGCCCGTGCTGAATTTGTGTTTCGATGATTTACCTTAAAAAACAATCTGGCCATGTCACGCACCCCACAAAGGGCATCTCGCACTCCCAGGGGGTGCGTGCACCCCAGGTTAAGAAGAACCACTGGTTTCGAGGAAGACAGTCGTCTCAAGGTGACAGTATTAATAATAACATTTTAAGGGAACGATTCTCACAATTAAGTTACCGTGCGTCTTGCTTTCATGCGCACGTCAGATAGCAAGGCAAGCCTGGTGGTATGCCAGTCACAAGCACCAGCAGGAGTGGCGCTACTATATTTTACGCTGTGCTTATTTTTCGGAAATATTTTTTTTCACCGCTGGGAGAGAAAGACACGCAAGCTCCAAATATGCAGGAGTCAGGATCGAACCCACCAGAAAAGGTAGTTAACATCTCCCACCTGGAAGAACTACACAGTTCACGTTGCATCAAAAAAGCACAGAACATTATAAAGGACTCTTCTCACCCTGGACACTCACTGTTTGAGCTGTTGCCATCAGGCAGACGATTCAGATCAGTCAAAACAAGGACGAACAGATTCAAACAGAGCTTTTATCCTACAGCGATCACCACACTCAATAATGCTAATTAATTATTAAGTAATAGTGTTTACAATTGATGTGAAATAGAGATGTGCAATGACAAAATGTAACCTTATGTGGGTATGTGGGTATACTTGGGCTGTTTTTATATATAGTATAAATTGATTATCTTTCAATTAATTTTATTTTTATTTTCTTGTTTTATTTAATTTAAATTTATGAATGATGCCCTGACTGGTGAGCATTTTAAATTTCGTTGTACTGGTGACAATGACAATAAACGATCTATCTATCTATCTCGCCACCGCAGCATTCCGACGATGATCTTGAAAAGAAAACTAGATTTTCAGAAAATATTCAGTTAGTTTGAATTAGATCTCTACATTATTACATATGAGCAGATTTTATTAATGTATATTTTTATAATGATATGATTTAACGAACACGTGACTCTATCGACATAATTAGTAACAGCACTGACTACCTCTGGTTGAAATGCGGTGTTTTTTCTGGAAGAATTTGCTGTTTTTTCCTGGATTTTTCTGTTGCGTGGAGTCACTTTAAGATGTTTCTTGTTCATATTTTTGTTTGTTGCGGTTGCACCCGAGTCAAGAGCCGCATGGCTCACGGGTTTATATACCTGATAAATGAAACTGAAATACCTCGGAAAAAAACACCGAAAACAACATTAATTTATTTGACGTTAATATCACTAAATCATAACAATATACGCGTGAATATCCGAGATACGAGAGTACCAGACTGTACTTCATTGGAGTTCAGTTTTCTCTTTTTGCATCGAGCAAATATGTTCGTGAGCTAAATGCCAAAGCGGAGGTCTGCTGTGGCCACGACAGAGGGCCTCATCAGCGACTTTCACTTTTTAAACAACTTGTATTGCCGCCAGCAGCAACAGCACTGGAGGCGATTCCGATATGAAATAAACAGTCACCAGCAATTCTAGATTTGAAGCTTTCGTGACTGCAATGATTCATATTCTTAGGTTTTTTCGGTAAAGTCACGTAGGTAAAAACATAAAAAAGTAAAATAAAATAAAATAAAAATCACGACGTTTCGGAGGCAACAATAAATGAATGAGAGATTGCAGGAGTAACTCCTGCTGTCGTNGCTGTGGCTGTGACGGTCCACCTGAAGACGGAAGCTTGTGTTGCCTCCGAAACGTCGTGATTTTTATTTTATTTTACTTTTTAATGTTTTTACCTACGTGACTTTACCGAAAAAACCTAAGAATATAGTCACCAGCAAACAAAGAAAACAAACGCTATAAATCCACGCGCTGTGGCGCTAGAGATAGTTCGTGTAGATTTGCTGTTCCTTCTTCCTCCCCGTTCAAGGAGAGCAAACTCCAGTTGGGTCTCCCGTATGGTCCACAGTTTGGGTTGCATGGCCACCTTGCAACACTGCTGTGACTTGCCATTCACTTTCCATCCGTGAAGGCGATGGTGTGGCACGGCCTCTTGTGATGTCGTTGTGATGCGGTTGATGTGCCGCACCGGTGTCTTTGAGGAGCGTCAAATCCAGAGGTGGTTGCGATGTTTTTGGTCTCGAACGAGGAGGTGCTCATTCAGTACCGTCCGCGTTGTTCCGCTCTGGAAACAGATCCTAGTTAGTTGAACACGTAGGCTTTCGCGACCAATATTATCCATAATAGAGTATTCACACTTGATTGGTTCACAAGGGACGACACCACATTTATCCCTTTTTCTAAAATATAAACACGAGGAGGATTTCTCCATAACGCTGGCTGTCGCCTGATGATGCGAAACGGCACGGTACTCGAATTGTAAATGTTGTAGTTGGTTTCCTCTCCAACACACAACCGGTGTACTGAACTAGTAACTAATTAGCAGGTATTGTTTACGTGACAAACCTCATTAATTGGTTGTGTCAGGTGGGGCGGGTTTAACGATACATTTATATTATCGCGATCGAACCCAATAATCTCTGTTATTAATTCTCGTGAACTCGATATTTTTCAGGAACACAAGCAGTATTATATTTAATCCAGCAGGCGTCGCTGTCGTACAACAACAAAAACGATGACTTCCCTTTCATTAGCAACAGGTAAAGGCGCAGCCGTGAAATTAATTTCTCACGCCGCCACCACTCAGCGGAAGGGCCTCTCTTAGAGCCTCTCCTGAAGCCCCTACAGAGAAGTTGTCTTCACGAAATCTCAGAGACATCATAACTGTGTGAGGGCCGCCACACATTTGAAACCATTGGTTTGTAACAGAACGATGATCATGGGGTGTTTTCACATTTGTGTATTGTTGGGGTCCACACATGTCAGGGGTTCTGCACTAAACTAAACTATTGTTATTTACCAGGTAAGGCCCATTAAGCTGCTACGTAGCTTTTTTCAGAAGCGACCTGGCTATCACAAACGATAGCTCAACGAAGTGGCTCATCACGTGGAAATGTAATAGCAGCCAAATCCTCTCAACGCATGTTTATAAATACGAGGGAAAAACCAGAGAACCCGAGAAAAAATCACGCGACCACGGGAGAACATTCAAACTCCAAATATACAGGCGTCAGGGTCAGGATCGAACCCACAGCCTTCTGTAATACCAGGCGAGGTAGTTAACATCTCGCCACCGCAGCGCCCTAAAACTGCTACTTCTGCATGGTGGACCCTTCCAAACGTCGGACTGGCAAGAACGCACCTGCTATCACGTATCCGGACCTTCCTTCATCATTGCGCCAGTACCACACTACCATGAGCTCCCCTTACCCACTCCTCCGGAGAGAGAGCAGCGTCTTTAGAAGAGAGCAGCAAGTCAGAGAGCAGGAAGACGTTGTAGATCCAGATGACAATTTCAGAGTCGGAGCTGAGGAGAGAAACCCATACTACCCCAACCAAAAAGACCTCAACGACTTGATCAGAGATCTTGGTCTCACCAAGTCCAATGCCGAGCTTTTGGTGTCTAGGCTAAAGCAGTGGAACTTGTTGGATGAAGTGTGCAAGTCGCAGATCAGAGGAAGCATCGCCAACCTTTTTGCAGCTTATTCACCCGTCAAGATGGGCTCTGCTTTGCCACAATGTGACCAGTCTGTTCGAGGCAATCGGAATCGCCTGTAACTAGAATGAGTGGCGCCTATTCATTGACAGCTCATCCAGGAGCCTCAAAGCCATGCTGCTCTATAATGGTAACACGTACCCGTCTCTTCCCCTGGCTCACTCGGTGCACCTCAAAGAGGTTTACAACAGCATCAATATATTGCTGGATGCCTTGAAGTATGATGAGTACGCTAGAGGTCATCGGAGACTTCAAAATGATGGTATTCCTGATGGGTCTCCAAGGCGGTTTTACCAAGTTCCCTGCTATCTTTGTCTTTGGGACAGCAGGGACACCAAGGCACACTACCACAGGCATGGCTGGTCACAACGGACCGAGTTCTCTGTGGGGAGGAACAACGTCAAGTGGGAGCCACTGGTGGACCCCCGGAAGGTGCTGATGCCACCACTGCACATCAAACAGGGCCATGTGAAACATGTGTCAGAGCTGTAGATAATGAGTCGGCAGCCTTCAAATACCTTCAAGACTTCTTCCATAAGCTGTCTGAGGCAAAGGTCAAAGCCGGTGTCTTCATCGGACCACAGATAAAGAAGATCCTGGATTGCAATTAATTCCCCAATAATTTTATTATTTAGTAGAAATACATGTTAATTTTGATTCATATGTTGTTTTTTCTCACTTTGTGAACGAAAAGACACAAATCGCCAGTTTTCTCATTGAAAATAGGTACATTTCAAAATATCACTATCCTGGTCTCAAATGCAAAGTTTGTGGGAATAATAGCCATTTTCTATACTTTTTAGGCATAAGCAATTAGGAAATAACACTTACTATCCAGAAAAAAATTGTGTTTCATCGTGTTATCTTTTTGCGATCCCCAACGTGGATCTCGATCCCACGTATTGACCACCGCTGGGCGAAGTCCGTCACCGGTTCCTCTCCATTGACGTCGGTGACCCGTCCGCTACAACCCCTGCTCACATGGTGCATGAGCTGTTCGGCTCCTTTGCTCGCAGGGTGAATGTGGTGGTTGCCTGTTGGAGTAGGTTTGTCCTTCGCTGTTTGTGCAGTTTTGTGGCGAGATGTTAACTACCTCGCCTGGTATGCAGGAGGTGGTCGATCCCATGACGCCTGCTGTATATTTGGAGTTCGTGTCTTCCCCGTGGTCGCGTGGATTTTTCTCCGGGTCCTCCGGTTTTCCCTCCACGTTTAGAAATGCGTTTAGAGTATTTGGCTGCTTTAAATGTTCACGTGACAAGCTACTTCGTGGAGCTATCATTTGTGGCCAGGTGGCTTCTGAAAAAGAGCTATATAGCTCAGTGGGCCTTATTGTTTAGGATGTTTACCCCTGACATGCGAAGATTTAAATTCCAATTTCTCCCATATGCTATAATAGCACTTACAGGTACCCATAAATACAACGTGTTAATATTAGAGCGTTTGTACAACGTATATGTAATTCAATTGTCACAATTTAAAGCTAATAATCACATTCACAAATTGTTATTTTTTAATCATAACAATGAAGGGGTCACACAAGTCTCTTTGCAACGTATAACACATTCCTGCGGAGGGAGCTGGTAGGAACGTTGGGTTGCTCGGTCTATGGCCAGGGTCAACGGCGGCGTGGTGTATTCCGGCACAAGCCGGCGTGAGTAGGTGAAACGTTGAGTTTTATAAGGGCACCACGGGGTGACCAGCCCCACCCTCCAAGCCCCCCCCACCCAGCCCACCTCCCCANCCAGNCCCTCCCCACCCCCTCCCCACCCAGCCCTCCCCACCCTCCCCTCTCCACCCAGCCCCACCCTCCCATTTTAGGATGTACGATGGATGGACGTACACAATAATCCCTGTGGGCTGGTGGAACCAGGTGGTTCCTACCAGAAAAAGCAACACATCAATCAATGTAGCGCGAGCTAAGGGAATAAAGTAATAATTATAGATCAATCGTGGCGTCTCTCCTAAACATTTGAAGGATAGAGCGCTCTTGTGGAAGAGTCATCAGACTCGTCTTCAGCTTTCTTTGGTTAAATAAAACCACGGCTCATCTCGAAAAACAAAATTAGTATCGTGCGGCAGTTGTCTTCATAGGTGGTCCTAAGCCAAATTTGCTCATTCTACATTCCCATTGTGAGGACAGGTCCATCATTCCACAGAACAACCACTTATAATATCATTATTATATACAAGTGTATAATAATTATTCTTATACACAAGTGTATAATAATATGTATAATAATGGATTTTACACGAGGGCTTTAGAGGCTGCAACCCAGAGGCTTGGAATTTGGTTTAATTGCAAGACTACAGCTTTGTGATACATCAACTAGGCGATGTAATTATTTGAACCCAAACCATCACAATGTATATTGCTACCGGTTACGTGCCAAAATTAAACAACTTGTGCTCATTTAAATGTTCATTTGACTTTACAATTCCTTATTATACACAGGGTTTAATAATAATGAAGGCGTGTGTAGAATATACGAATCCATCTGTCAGAGCCGGTATTGCAGTCCTGGCATTTTGGCAACGGCTGCATTAAAAAAAACACAAGCATGTGTCTGAATCTCATACAGAGGCTGTGGTTGTTCCCATTCCGTAATCCCGTTGCTCCACAATCTCCCCATCCCGAGGTCAGTGGCAGCAGCCTCCAGGCGAAGCAAGAAGCGACATCGTCCGTCCTCTGCTCTCTCCGGCAACGTGAACCGACGACAGCGCAGCAAATCATGGTGAGCCAGAATCCTGCACGCATACACCGTCGATGGATTAACGTGAATCGTGATTACCTGTGCTGTGTTCTGCTTGGCCCCAATTGCAGTCAGAGGCTGACAGTGACAAGCTACCGGAGAATATTCAATGAATGCGAAAAATGTAAATGTGCCCAGCCTCGATTGATTTTGCGCGGTCGCTGATCTACGCCGAGCCAGCCATAAAACAATATAATAGACGGAAAACAGTCTAGAGCAAAGGAATTGGCCATTTATCCACAATGGAGGACTATCGTGAAATGAGTCTTGAGGCTCAGTAACGATTATACAGCTAAATAAAGAGTATTAATTATTGTTATTACGCTGCGTTGAGGGTTTGCTACAGGGTAGGGTGACGCGGACAAGGCTGGGTGAACACAGGGCTTGAGAGGCTGCAACCCGGAGGCCTTGGAATTTGAGGGCCCACCAAAATCCACACATCCAGTTTAATATGGTTTTAAATTCAACACTATACCATAGTGATAATGCCCTAGGCAATTTGTTCTTTTCAACCCAAACCATCACAATGCCTATTGCTACCCGGTTACGTGCCCAAAATTAACGACTTGTGTTCATTTTTAATTTGATTTGGCTTTACAATTCATACGCATCACACACGAAATACATAACCAATACTGTGAACGAGGTGGAATAACGGTGCAGTGTTCGGCATCATCGGGCATGTGTGGTGGTAACATTGCAACGGGATGGAATTGAATGCACAAATAGATGCCTTTCCAGACTCCCAAGGCTATCAGAACACGAACCCCCATCAAACGTAATCCGCCCTGCATGGACACTTATGTGTGAATATCTAGATGATTGTTTCCGAGGCTGGATATTCACAAGTTTTCCGCTCCTCACTTATTGTTCTGTTGCTCACCCCACGACCCCTTAATCTCCCCTCGTAACCACCACCACCACTACCACCGTTACTGCTCCCTCTTCATATTGCCATGGCGTGGCTATCACTCATTAACCCCCATTCATTCAATCCGTCCACCATCGTCATTTACCGTCATCAATTTTCGCTTTCATTAAATTCTCGCATCATCACAGACTCGCCCTCCCCACATCGTTCCCCCTCGTCTATTTCATTCACCTCATCTCCACAATTTCATTCGCACACCATGGAACCGTTCTGAAGCGCTCCATAAATTACGTTAAAGGATACGGCAAGATGTCCGAGGTTAATTCCCACCACTGTGGTGCAACAGGCATGCGATGCTTGAAGGGACGCGTCTCCAATGCCCGCGGATAGCCGCAGTCGTGGCGCTGTTGCCGATATTGGTTAGGGGCCGTCCATAAATGACGTCACGCGATTTTGACGATTTTGACCCCCCCCCCCCCATTGTCACACGGCGTCACAAAAAGTCAGACCCCCCTGAAATATGACGTCACAAAGCTCTGNCCCCCCCCCAAAAAAAAAAACTTTAAACTATTGTCATTGTAGTGCGTATTTAATGTGGCGCTGCACTCTGATGTTGTAGGAGAAAACATTAAAAGTCTATTTCATTAAGTAGAACGTGTTGTCTATATTTATTTAAAGTTGCGCATTTTTACGTGACGTCACATTTCTAACCCCCCCCCCCCTCGTCACACATCGTCACAAATGTCTGACCCCCCCAGGTGCGTGACGTCATTTATGGACGCCCCCTACTCGATGGCACTAAAAGCTCCCGTGTGCGGTCATGGCTCTCGGTTATCCTTCAATGTAGCGAACATCCGGGGGGTTGGTCGTTCAGTCGTGGTCGCGGAGAATTTTGGTTTTATTATCTGATAAGATATCTTTACGCTCCGCTGTTTTTAGGGGCCGTCCATAAATGACGTCACGCACCTGGGGGGTCAGACATTTGTGACGATGTGTGACGAGGGGGGGGGGGTTGAGAAATGTGACGTCACGTCAAAATGCGCAACTTTAAATAAATATAGAATTTTTATAACAACACTCCTCAGTCAGAGTGCAGCGCCGCATTAAATACGCCTACAATGACAATATCTTCTTGGTTCTTTCGGTAAATCACGTAGAAGGGAAATAATAAAATAATAAAAATTAAACAGGTCTGTCGGAAAGACAGCGTCTGAATGAACACCACCAAGCTTGGCAGCGTATATTTAAGCTGGGTTGGAGGGGAAGGGCGCCTTGACAAAGGAATTTGCAATCAAGAGGAATTTAGCATATTTATGACAATAGTTTAAAGGGATTTAAAGCATGTTTTATATTCAAAATGGAAATGTGGTTTTGACGCCTACGTGGTGTCTCCCTTCCCTCACGTGTTGTGTGTTTTATGTGTTTAACCACTTGGCCGCGTAACATGGGAGTGCGGCCGCGCTTGTTTTCGCAGTACGGGTTTGTGAACCACGCACTGGAGCTGCTCATCCTGAGGACGTATGGAGAGGACGTCTGGGAGGAAATAAAGTAATCCACCACTTCGATCGCCTTCAGTGACTTTGACGGCTCTGATCGACCGTGGTTCCAGGCCTGCACAACGAGATGGCTTTGCGTGTTGTCATCTCGCCATGTCACCTGTCACAATGGCAGCGCTAATTATTTTAGTGCTGTTTCTTGCTGTTTATATTATTCGTCGCCAAGGTTTCGACAACATGCCTTTCATCAATATCGCCGTTTCTTTTTAATTTCCCTCCTCGGCTAATAGCAACACAATTTAAACGAATTCTTCATTGTTGATTGGGCGGGAAAAAATAAATAGCCCAACACATTCGTAAATAACACTGTGGCCTTACAAAAAAAAATTACGTCATCGGCGATGTTTGAAGCAATGTCCCTTCTTCTTCTTTGTGGCACAAGAAAGGGCCATTGCCTGAAACGTCACCGACGAAGGCGTTGAGTTTGTGTTGTTACACTGTGCTTGTGGGCTACCACTGCCAACGCAGCAGCAGAATCACCGTCGTTTATATCGGATCATCTTCACGGGACTTATTGTGGGACCCTGTTATGAACGGACGGACAGAGCAAATGCATTCAAGAATTGCAATCTGAGTTGGAAAGCGTTAAGGAACTTGCTGTTGGATGGACTCCCGTTAAAGCATTGCTTTGCAAAACGTCTTACAAAGTAATTGACAAACATAGTTGGTTACGTGACCTGGTACGTCTTTAGTTTATGTAGCGATTTCTCATGACTGACAGCATGTGTACAATGAGCCATACCTAACTGCTTGTAAAGTTGCACTATTAGATACCTACAGCAGGGACGTGTTGAGCGAACTCCAGTAAAGGACTGTTTTTTGTATTCGTACTTGCAGTGCAGCAAAACTCATACTGCGATATATACAATTTATGAAGGTACAGTCTGTTCTCTATAACGCGGTAGTTGCGTTTCTGAAGAACACCACATCATGGAATAATATGTAATAAATAACATGTGATATAGAGCTCAAACACAGTTCACGATAACGCGTGAGATGCTTATGCAGACCGATCAAAGACTGAGGTGCGTGGGTAGCATCTAGAAGAATCCAGCAGCATCCCAACGCCTTGTGTGATGCTACGCCGAGGCAGCCGTACGACCGCATATTCTACTCGTGCGACGTAGTTCCGTTCACTCGATCGCGTTATATCCAATTTGCATCCGAGGTTATCAAAAAAATGTGTTCCCGAATACATTCATATCCAATTCGCGTCGTGAAAACTACCCGTTATAGGAGAACAGACTGTACAATAAACTTTTATCGCGATAATTATTGCATCGTGAAAACGAATGGCACCGCGGCGACCATAATCCGGACCGAGTGTGAGAGATTGTCGCCTTTGCCTCTTTAGGAAGGAAGCCCAGTTGGACCTGGAGGGGCAGTTCCTCGTCAGATTCATCTACGACGATTCCCAGACGTACGACCTCATCTCCGCAGCCAGCAAGGTTCTCGGTATGCTGCGGTTCACAACGCTGCGTATGCTACCACCAATTCTCTATAGGGGCGCAGTGATGGTGGGATGTTAACTACCTCGCCTGGTATACACGAGGTCGTGGGTTCGAGCCCGACCCTGACAACTGTTTGAAGTGTGGATATTTATCCGCATCGTCCAGTTTTTTACTTCCACGTTTATAACCAACATCAAGCGTTTAGAGCTACATGGCAGCTCAGTGGGCCTTACCTGGTAAAATAAAAACTAGGTTTCGTTTTTTACAGCTGCATGTGGGGCGTTCACAAGCTGACACCAGATTACTGCAACAAAAAGCACTCAGCCTTTGTGCGTTATGCAATAACCAATCAACAGTTCCAGAAGAACTGCACGCGCAAAGGCTGAGTGCTCTTTGTACACGTTCCTGCGTGTGTTGTTTGAAGATTATAGTTTCCCAGCCTATAATATTCATCTGTTATAGATGGGGTTTCTAGACTTTTTACAGATTTGAATGTCGGCCATTACTTATACTGGCCTCTGTGCAGATACAATACATCTTTCCTGCCACAATGCACACAGATGGTAATTGCTTTATGTGCTCTCGAGTGAAATTAATTCCATCGCTCACGATGCACACGGCGAATCATGCACGGTGACAAATAACGGATAAATCTCATGGAAAT
This sequence comes from Lethenteron camtschaticum, assembly GCA_018977245.1. Taxonomy (NCBI): domain Eukaryota; kingdom Metazoa; phylum Chordata; class Hyperoartia; order Petromyzontiformes; family Petromyzontidae; genus Lethenteron; species Lethenteron camtschaticum. The sequence goes on from MU249630.1 coordinate 1,272,778, forward strand.
CGAACTGGTTCCTATGATGAACACGAAACGTATGAAAGTGGCGATTCATTTTCTCGTGAATATCTCAGCTGCCCATTTTTTATGAAAAAAATCGATATAAGCTGTGGCCCAAATTAAAAATGTGCAAGGCATGCGCTTAGTGAAGGTTATACCACTGGGTGCAACCTCATCGTGGGAACGGCTGCTCACTTTTATAGCGGTGCCAGAGGATGCGAAGAGATGGGACCACCAGTCAGCATTCGTACTGTATCGTCGTTGTTGTTATGTAACGGGACCCACAAGTTTCTCTCGCCGGGACTAGCTATTTGGACACGCATGAGAAACTGAAACCTCAGCAGAGACTAGCCTAGACAAAAGCAGTTGTGGCAAGCGCTGTTCGCGGTGAACCTACGAAGGAGAGCACGGCACACTCTGAGGCGGTGCGGCCAGAACCAGGCCTGGCCACTTTTGCCGACCGACTGTCGATGTTCACACGGGGCACCAGGTCGGCCAAACTGGCCATATGGCACAGCACCATGGGGCAAATACCCGGTGGGCCGGTCCATTCTGACGGCCGATGGACCCGGTCTGTGTGAACAACTTGAAAATGTGATCAGAGTAAAAAAATATTTTTATTATTAAAATATTTTATTACCTCTAACATATACGCTTCACTGCTTATTTTGTTCCCAGTTGGCATTGAGTCCCCATATTCGGCTGCCCCAAAGATTATTCCACACCGGCCCCCATTTGATTTTTTGGACCAGCCCAAATGCGCCAATAAGTGTCACAAGGCAAAATCACGCGAATATGCTACATCGCAAATCCATCTCACTTCATAACCCGAATTTTGGCCGGTGTGTGTTTACAAATGCCTGGTGCCGATTTTTTTTAGTCCCAGCCCATCAACACTGGCACCAGTAACACATTTTCCGCGGCCGAGTTGACCCAGAGTCGCTGTACCGCAGGCGTGGAATCTAGCGAGATCCTGCGCACGTTCGGGCAAATGTTCGTCGAGTTCTGCCAGGAGTCGGGGTACGACACCATCCTCCGAGTGCTGGGCTCCAACGTCCGGGACTTCCTGCAGGTTGGTACAATCAAGGCACGCTGCTTCGCAGCGGTCGTTGCAGATGCTGTGACATAGTCCAAAGTTCAAAAAATGTGCCATTACCCCAGGAGAATTACTCAATTGGGAAACGCAGAGCATCATCGCCGCCTCTACTTTGAAGACTTGGCAGACCCTCTTGAAGAGGAGTCTTGAGGCTCAGCGAGGCTTTCCTGTGTAAATAAATATTCTTGACATATAGGCTTTCGTGAGCATTATTATCCGTAATAAAGCAATTTTTTGGGGTTAGATTTCGTAAATATTAATGTTGTAACTAACTGGCACGTATTGTCTACGTGCCTAATTGGCCGTGTTGGGTGGTGGCAGGTTCAACTACACATTTATACTTACGCGATTTAACCCCCAAAAAATAAACCTTTACTGTGAATAACATTGTTGAGTTTTTAATTCCATCGTTGAATTGATTCTGCTGGAAGCTTTGCTTAAACCGAACGAAAACCAGAGATGCTCTCGTTTCCTTCAATCCCGACCATCGGGCAGAACCTGGACGCGCTGCACGACCACCTGGCGACGGTGTACCCGGGCATGCGGGCGCCGTCGTTCCGCTGCTCGGACGTGCCGGGCGAGCGCGCTCTGCTGCTGCACTACTACTCGGAGCGCCAGGGGCTGGAGGACATCGTCATCGGCATCGTGCGCACCGTCGCGAGCCGCCTGCTCGGGACCAGCGTCGACATGGAGGTCGGCGGGGAGGGGGCTGGGGCGGGCGTCGTCGCGGCCACGAATGGCACCGTCGTAGTGGTCGTTTCTCCAGCTGAGCTTTAATCCAATTGGCGAGGTACAGCAAGGCCGTAGCCATGGAGTCAACATTGGGGGGACCAAATCTTCCAGGGGGTCCCACCCCCCCCCAAAAAAATCTACATTTGAAAACTCATTTCCTGCCTAAAATAACAAAAAAAAATCACTAACATATAGCATAGACTTTTAATACATTTTTTACAATAATGCAGAGATTAGGGATTAATAAAGTACAACCATAACCACAATCATATAAACTTAAATCTATTTTATAGCAATATATTGGGGGGACATTTTGAGCATGTTTGAATATTGGGGGGATGTGTGTCCCCCAATATATATTATAATTACGGCCTTGATGTACAAGATGTTGAACCCCAACTATCGGCGAGTTCCTGGATCATTAATCACCCTGGCTGCTTCACGATTCATTCTATCGAGTGCGGTGAGCTGGGACTGGCAGCTGTACCCCAGATACGACAACAGCAGGATTCCAACCTACGCCGAATTGGTGCTTTGTATTCGTACCGTGCGTAGCCAACCGTGGCTCACTGGTGGTCTGGGGAAGGACAACAAACTAAACACAAAAAGCAGTTCTAAAGAAATTAGTTTAAAATCTAGATTCTAGATGTTGCTCAGGATGATGATGTAGATAACATTGACTTTGCCGATGATAATGATGATGACGGGAAGAAAACAAGATGATGGGAATGTGGAAATACGCGGGAAGATTTCACAACACACAAAGGTGTTGCTCACAAACAGCAGGAAGGCAAAACTCCCATCATGCGAGTGTTACGTAAAATATATTTGTTTCTAGCCTCGCGCCTGTTCCTGTTGTGATGGGCTTTCTCATAATTTTACAGGTTTTGGATTTAAAGTGATATTACAGGACAATTTAAATTGATATGCCAGGACAATTTAAATTGATATGCCCGGACAATTAATCACGACGACGATGTTGAATAACGAGTGAACTGCGTGAACAATTCACGCTACGACAATAAAAACGATGGTCTATTTCGCTTAGTCATTGGTGGGGTTTTTTCGTCATAGGTTGATACCACCGCTCGTCCCGTCTTGCTCTCTCGCTCTCCTCGCTATCCACCAGGTGGTCACCCAGAAGGGCGAAGACTCAGACCACGTGCAGTTCATGATCCGGGAAAGTAGCAGCAGCAGCGGCGGTGCCAGCGGCGGCGGCAGCGGTGGAATTGGAGGGGCGGTGTCGATCGAGGAGGCCGAGGAGGGACCTCAGGCCCGTGGCCCCAGGCGCCAGCCACGCTTGGGGCCCAGCACCTTCTGCGACGCCTTCCCCTTCCACCTGATGTTCGACCCGGAGCTCGTGCTCACGCAGTGTGGACACGCGATCGCACGTGCGCTGCCGCAGGTCAGGACAGCCGGCGTTAGTAGCGCCGCTCTCGACTTGCCCCTCACCGAAAACTAAACTTGTTTTATTTTACCAGGTAAGGCCCACTGAGCTGTGTAGCTCTTGTCAGAAGCCACCTGGCCACAAATGATAGCTCAACGAAGTGGATTATCATCACTTGGAATTGTATAGTCGCCAAATACTGAAAACGCGTGATGTTGATTCTAAATGTGGAGGGAAAAAGCGGAGGACCCGGAGAAAATATTCACGCGACCACAGCAAGAAAGACACAGAAACTCCAAATATACAGGCATGCGTCAGGCTCGGGATCGAACCCACGACCTCCTGTAAACTAGACGAGGTAGTTAACATCTCGCCACTATGGTGCCCACTGGTCGCATATCGAATGCTCGGCAGATGTGGCGACTGGTCCCAAGATCCTCGCGCGTGCATTCCCTCGCCCATGCCAAGGGTTGTCTTCGTCTCACCCTTACTTGCGTTCGACCGCCACATTGAAATTGCCCCAACAGTCTCTATGGCTATACGGGGGCATCGTTGGCTTTCCGTGTGTGTGTGTACGTGTGCACGCATGTGTCAGTGCGGTAGCGTAGCGGTTAGCGGGCTGTGCTACGAACCCGGCGACCCGGGTTCGATCCTCGCTCACGGCCAACATCGGTGACGATTATCTGAATCGGTCCTGGGCAGTATATAAACATCGCCACTAGGGAGACAAAGGCGGCCGGGTATGGTGTTGGCTACCACCCCTCGTGTGCCATGCCGTCCTTCATAGGTGCTCGCTAACAGCACTTGCCCCAACCGTATGTTAAGGCTATGCGGGGATCTTTGTCTCTGTGTGTCAGTGCAGTTGCAGCCCGGCAGCTGTAATCTGTTGTCCGTGTTCTCGCTCGTTCGACCGCACATGGAGTTCACCTTCAACGGGATCCTCTCCCACATCAACACCGTCTTCGTACTGCGCACCAAGGTCGGTACCGCCAACCCAAGCGATAATGCCCACTGCTCTCTTATTGACGTTTCATTGTAACAGCGATGAAGCCAAGAGGCGGTCGTTCAGGCCGCTGGACGTGGAGCCGGAGCAATGTTGGCAGGCCGAAAGAGACCGTTACCGAGATCTGTCACTCAATCCGATGCAAAATTGTTCTTGAGACGTTTCAAGAGTTGAAATCAAATTGTCAGCAACTCCATTATCGATCTAGGGTTGTCAATGACATCATTAGAGCGGCAACATTTATCGGAGCTCAACCAGGACACACAGTGAGCTGGCATCCCTCCCTCGGTAAACCCGCCCAATTTCTATATCCAAGTTATGTTCGATAAACTCAAAACTCCACGCAGCGGTGGGTTTGAAACCCACGCCTCCAAAGAAATGGAGCCTTAATCCAGCGCCTTAGATCGCTCGGTCGCGATTTGTGCTGTGCTGTAATGACATTAAAAGTGGGTGTCTTGCGCGCAATGGATGTTCACGTCTATGCGAGGGCCATGTGTGGTCACTGGGGCTGTGTGTGGTCGTCGCCCGCAGGAAGGGGTTCTGTCCGTGGGCCCTGATGACAGTGAGCTGTCCGAGGATGAAGTGGGGAGCCTGAGACTCAAGGGGCAGATGGTGCACCTGCCCGAGGCTCAGAACCTGCTCTTCCTTTGCTCACCTAGGTGAGCGGGTTATAACAACGACATCATCCTCATGGCCACCATCGTAGTCATCAGCACCATCATCGTCGACGGTGGTGGTGGCTCTAATTCTTCAACCTGTGCTGCTGGTTGTGATAGTGCTGCTGCTGGTGATGGCGGTTGTGGCCGAATGTGGTGGTCATAATGGTAGCAGCGATTATGGTGGTGGCGTTGGCGGTGACCGTGGTTACTGGTGGCGGTGCAGGCGGTGTCTGTAATGCGACCACGTCTGCCGCCCTCCGATGCCCCCCCCCCCCCCTTTGCGACGGTGGCGCTCCTCCTGCCGGTGGCGGCGCCAGCGTGATGAACCTGAGCGCGCTGCTCGCCGCGGGCTGTGCCTGAGCGACCTGCCGCTGCACGACGCGAGCCGCGAGCTGGTGCTGCTGGCGAGCACTTCCGCGAGGAGTACCGGCTGACGGCCGCCCTGGAGGAGCTCACCGACCGGCTGCAGCACGCTCTGCGCGCCCTCGACGACGAGAAGAAAAAGACCGACCGGTGCGAGACGTCCACTCGGACGCACGCACGCACGCGGAGACAAGGAGACACAGGTTCCCCCCCCCCTCCCCACACGGCTGTTAGCGAGCGCTACGAAGCCCGGCACGAGCCACGGACGGAGGGTGTTGTGGCCAGCGTCGGGGCCGAAGGCCGCCTTTGTCTCTCCCACCCACCGCCGATGTCGAACAAAATTCGCCGGAGACTCCTCTAAGGCGAGTCGACTTGGAAAGAGACCCGGGAGCTGGTTCAGATTATCCATAGTAAAGTTGATTTTTTGGGGGTTAGATTGCGTTAAATATACACCGCTGATGATGGCCGTGGCAGCAATCGACCCAGGAGGTAAACGCCCCGTTGAGGTGACTGCGGCACTCGGCGCAGGTTGTTGAATGCGGGGAGCTTAGAGGTACAGCACAATGAGGGATATTCTGCACTGCCCTCTGTTGCCCGTAACATAGTGTCCCACAGCCTATAGCATCCTGTTTGTGCGTGGTGGTGGTACACATTCGTTTATTATCCAGGATCATCCTTAAATGTTGACTTAAAACTTTCGTGACTGCAGGAATTCATATTCCTTGGTTCTTTTGGTAAATTCACGTAGATAGAAAAAATGAAGTAAATCAAATAAAAACTACGACGTTCAATCACAACATAAGCGATCATCATTTTTTTGTTTCCTCTTGATGACGATATATTGTGATCGAACTGTCATAGTTTTTTCTTTTATTTACTTTTATTTTCTCTCTCTACGTGACTTTACCAAAAGAACCAAAGAATAGGATTATCCTTGATTAGCTTCCGAGATCTCACAGGTTCGCAAGCGTTATCTCATCTAATTATTTTGCTGCTATAAATTTCCACGTGTAAGCCACTTCGTCAAGCTATCATTTGTGGCCAGGTCGCTTCTACAAAAGAAGCTAATAGCTCAGTGGGTTACCTGGTAGATGGTATCATTGCCCAGGTCGACGTAGCCCTCAAAGGTTTGGGACACATCCCGGCAGACGTTGCAAGATCTGAAATCGATACTTTTTTCAAAAACGCTAAGAAACCCATAGAAACATCAGCAAGGACGAGTGTTTTGAACTCTCTCAATTAAAAAGAGAGATGACATTGTCATCCTCTCAGCCGACAAGGGCAATGCCACTGTCATCATGGATAAAACCACTTACAACAACAAAATGCAGGACCTTCTTAATGATGGCAGCTGTACCAGATCCCACCAACCACCTAGCCACGAAAACCAACAATATCATCACTAAATCGACTTCTCTAATCGAACTGACAAGCAGCTCTCTCGGCTGCTAGACCACCGAGGTTTTATGGCCTTCCAAATTGTTGGTTGTTGTAACGTTCTGATCCCGTGACCCTTACTGGACATCTGTTCAAATAGATATTTGTAGCTCATCGGATTCCTCCCCCAGTATAAGTAAATATTCCGATGATTCTGATTTTATATCATGGGACCTTTTTGCCAGCATCAAAGTATGAAAGATTAGAGTAGGTTTACCCCTTCTGGCAGTAAAACAGGAGGCGTGTTAATATGTTCAAACACCAAATAGATTATACCTTTTGCGAAGAATAATCTATGCATTAACTATACATACTTGTGGCAATAGCATGCAACAAACGTGCTTGATAATAATGTACGCATTGTCTTTGAAACTGATTGGCATACGCCAAAGAGAGTTTTCTTTATGGCCTAGTCTCACCACCAGTGTCATACCAGAGAACGCCAAAAGGCGAACAGCACAAATATAATGGGCGTATCAGAGCATTTATAGCTCGGGTGAGCAGCTATATCATGGGACCTTTTTTCCATTATCAAAGTAGGAAAAAATAGATTATATATTTTGCTGATTCTGTTCCGAGCGATTTGGTCGCTGTACCCTGTGGCCACGTTGTGCTGCGTTAAACCCCGCGTCGCACTCTGGGTGGCCGGTCGCAGGCTCCTCTACTCCGTGCTGCCTCCATCCGTGGCAAACGAGCTGCGTCACAAGCGGCCCGTGCCGGCGCGCAGGTACACACAGGTAAGCTCTGCAGCGAGCGACTCCACCGTCCCCACACACACACACAACTAAACTATATAAGCTCTAGGGGAAAGGAGGGGGAAATTCGAGGCCAGATGGTCCTCCCTTATACAACAGCTGAAATAAGTTAAGCAGGATGGAGGGGTCGGGAGACATTGACCGAGGATAAGGGGCATAGCCACTGGAAATTATACGGGAGTCGGAATCACAGAGGTGGAAAGAAAAAATTCTCGTTTGGGTCGCCTCTTGTGTTTTTATTTTCTTTATATCAGGCGTGCTTTGGTTATATCCCTCTCTATCTCCCCTTGTCATCCTTTCCCTCTTACTTAAAAAGTAAAGTTACCCTGTCCCTTTCGGTGAGACCCAGTATGGTTTGGGGCAGTGAGCCCATTCCCTATCTGCTTTTCACAACCGGTTTGGCTTAATGTTGGCGGTGTGTGTGTGCGTGCATCATAACGTGATGTATCAGGCCCGCACATTGCCTCAATAGAATTTTTTTTATTAAACGATAAAAACTATGTTTTTATTGTACCAGGCAAGAAGGCCCCTCTGAGCTGCTATGCAGTTACTCTTTAGTCAGAAGTGACCTGGCCACTTTAAATGATAGCTCAACCAAGTGGGCTCATCATCATGTGGAAACTTATAGCAGCCGAATACTCTTAAGCGCACGTTGTTTCAAAATGTGGAAATGTATAGCAGCTGCCACAATTGATCTACAGTATTTGCATTGATCCCTAGCTTCACGCTGCATTCATTGATGTTGGTTTTAATTTGTTGCATCACAATTATAAAAAATAACAATTTGTGAACGGAATTATGAGTCTTTAAAAGTGACAATTAAATAACAAATATGTTGTCTATACACCTCTAATGTTGATGCGCGATGTATTAAGGGGTACCTGTAAGCGCTGTTATTGCATATGGGAATAAATTTTAATTGAAATCCAAGCATGTCAGGAGTAAACATCCTAAACTAGTTCATGCTAAACTATTTTTTATTTTAACTGGTAAGGCCCCTCAGCTATGTAGCTTTTTTCAGAAGCAACCTGGCCACAAATGATTCCTCAAGGAAGTGGCTTATCGCGTGAAAATGTATAGCAGCCAAATACTCTAAACACTTGTTTCTAAATGTGAAGGGAAAAACTAGAGACCCGTAGAAAAATCCACGCGACCACAGGGAAGACACGCAAACTCCAGATATACAGCTGTCAGGGTCGGCATCGAAACCACGACCTCCTGCATACAGGCGAGGTAGTTTAGATTAGGCACTGCGGTGCCTTACGCGAATTAGCAAGGCAACTGGGCAGGTTGGACTTTGACGCTACCAAGACGTTCCAACGCGGCCAGGATAGTCCTGTTTTTGTGAAATTTTAAACTAAACTCTTTTTTATTTTACCAGGTAAGGCCCACCGAGCAATATAGCTATTTTTCAGAAGCGACCTAGCTATTACAAATGAACTTGCAACGAAGTGGCCTTTTACATGGAAATTTATAGCAGCCAGATACTATAAACGCTTGATGTTGATTCTAAATGTGGAGAGAAAAACTGGAGGACCTGGAGAAAAATCAACACGAATATGCAAACTCCAAATATACAGGCGTCAGGGTTGAGATTGAACCCACGACCTCCGTATACCCGGAAAGGTATTTAAAATCTTGCCACCACATGCAGAATATACCCAAGATTGATGATTAATCTCAACTTGCAAATTATGCTGGAAATCCTGTTGTGCTTTACTGTTTAAAAAACCTTAGTTTTTTTATCTGAGTGTGATATCATTTATTTCCGGCCTGCACACAGGTTTTACTGTTGTTGAATTGCATTTTCAGCTCAAGAAAAATGTAAGATTGATGTTGGTGTTGTGTACATGTATTACTCTTTGTCAATCCATTCATGGGTGAAAGCCTCTCCATGCCAGCTGTTTGGCAATACTTGACCACACTGGTGAGTGTAGGTGTCCAGGATCAGTTCAGATATCACTCACCACGACTGTTAACTGCGGCCAGGAATCAAACTCAGGCCACCAGATCTGTAGCACCGTGCGCTAACTACCACGCCGAGGCTAAGGCTAATACACAGCTGCGATCGAAATCTGAGATAGTATCGGGCGATCGCTATTTTGGGTCAGCCTTAAATGAGTACCTGGTACAGTGCGTGAACATCTCTGGAGACAAAGGCGGAGGCCGGGCACACACCGCCCCCTCGTGTGCCATACCGGCCTTAATAGGCACTCGCTAACAGCACTTGCTCCCGCAGCCTGTGCAGGTCACACGTGGGGAGACATTTGTCGTTTCTACCCGCGTGCAGGTGACCGTGCTGTTCAGCGCATCGTGCGCTTCCAGGAGGTGTGCTCACATCACGCCACTGCCACGGGGCCATGGTGATCGTGACCCTCAAGTCTACACGGTTCGACCTCAACCCTCGTCGCAACCCTCACGTCTATAAGGCGAGACCCTGACCCTGACCCTCACCCTCACATCTACAAGGCAAGGCCCTGACCCTAACCCTCACACTCATGTCTACAAGGCGAGACCCTGACCCTGACCCTCAAATCTATAATGCGAGGCCCTGACCCTAACCCTCACATCTACAAAGCAAGCCCTGACTCTGACCCCAGATCGAACCCTCATTCTCAGTCTACAAGGCAGCCTGACCCTGATGTTTACAAGGCGAGACCCTGACCCTGGCCCAAACTCATCTTGGTCTACAAGGTGATAATTGTCCAGAATTTAGACGAAGCTTTATATGGAATTATTGAAATTTTTTGCATTGTACATGCCAACGATTTTGAGGCAGTGTCTATGAGTGTTAGTCTATGGGCAGTGTTAGTCTATGGGTAGTGTTAGTCTATGGGGTGTAGTCTATGGCAGTGTTAGTCTATGGGGTGTAGTCTATGAGCAGTGTTAGTCTATGGGCAGTGTTAGTCTATGGGCAGTGTTAGTCTATGAGGTGTAGTCTAACAGTGTTAGTCTATGGGCAGTGTTAGTCATTATGAACAGTGTTAGTCTATGGCAGTGTTAGTCTATGGGTAGGTAGTCTATNGGTAGTGTTAGTCTATGGGCAGTGTTAGTCTAGGGTATTGTTGTCTATGGGCAGTGTTAGTCTATGGGCAGTATTAGCATGGGTGGTTAGTCTATGGGCAGTGTTAGTCTATGGGCAGTGTTTTAGTCTATGGGTAGTGTTAGTCTATGGCAGTGTACATGGGTGGTTAGTCTATGGTAGTGTTAGTCTATGGACAGTGTTAGTCTATGGTAGTGTTAGTCTATGGGCAGTGTTAGTCTATGGGCAGTGTTAGTCTATGGGTAGTGTTAGTCTATGGGTAGTGTTAGTCTATGGCAGTGTTAGTCTATGGGTAGTGTTAGTCTATGGTAGTGTGGATTTTGAACTTCATTCGCACCGTACGTAGCCAACCGTGCTAATCGGAGGCGCGGGCAAGGACAACAAACTAAACACAAAGCTCAGCCCCAAAGAAATGAGATTTCCATCCAGATTTAAAAGTGCTTTGGCCACCGAAGAGAAATCTCAAAGCTTCCTATGTCTCCTAAAGCCAGATCCTGCTGTTGCTGCCATTGACGACGACTGTGGTGGTGGATTCTGCGTGGCAGGTGGAGACGGTGGGAGACAAGTACATGACGGTGAGCGGACTGCCGGAGCCGTGCCCGCACCACGCTCGCTCCGTGTGCCGCCTGGCGCTCGACATGATCGACAGCGCGGGCCGCGTGACGGTGGACGGGAAGGCGTGCAGGTGAGCCGCGCGGGGTCTGGGTGGTGCCCGGGAGAAAGAGAGAGAGAAAATGAGAGAGAAAGAGAAATGGAGAGAGGGTGTTCACTATTTAATAGGAGGAGGTGACTAAGCCTTTGCCATTTCAGAGCCAACGTCTTGAAACAACCGCTGTTTCCTTCCTCCCTGAACATCGTAACATCTTCCTTAGAAAAGTATCCTGAAGCAGTGGATTAGTGCCGGACACAACCGCGTTTGTCAATGTGAATTGTAACTCTCATCCTTACCCGTGTATGTACCGATCGTCCAATGTCAATGTGCAATTGTATTGAGGGACTACTGCTGTGTTGTCTTCGTGTGGTCTGGGACTGTTCTTGACGTTGTTGTGCTGCCTTGTGCAAGCTTGGGAATTGGTGTAGTTATGCGATTTGAACTGAAAAACTTTAATCTATTTAATTTCCTAATTTTTAGTGATCTGCTTACCTTTCCTGTGCTTTGCACTCCTGTCGTGTTTGTGTACTGTTTGTTCGTTGTCACTTTCTGACCCCGTGCCCCAACTGGGCATCTGTGAGAACATAGCGCTGTAGCTCATCGGATTTATTCAGGCTGAGTGAAGATCCTGATTCTTCTCATTTACTGGGTGAGGCCAATGTGAATCCCGTCGGGCCTCACAAGCTAAGCTGGTTAGTGCCTGGACAGCGCTTGTGTAACAAGACGTTAAAGACGGTCCGTTATCAATTACTGTAGAAATGTCAGTCATTGCCCTTTGGCTGAGTGTTTTTCTCGGAAGATCCTGATTGGTCAGGCGGAACAGCGACTGATAATCGATGGGTCTGTTGGTCTAGCGAACAAGCGTTTGATGGGCGGGAGTTTGGTTTAAGTTGTTAACTGTTGAGAGAAGCTTCTAGGAGGGGTCCTGAAAGAGGGTGTAAGGCATGGGAGAGGAGAGAGCTCACGGTGGTGAGATCTTAACTCCCTTAACTGGCATGCAGGAAGTCATGGGTTCGATCCCGACCCCTGACGCCTGTATATTTGGAGTTTGCATATCTCTCTCCCCGTGCTCGCGTGGATTTTTATCCAGATCATCCGGTTTTCTCCCTACACATTTATAATCAACATCACGCGTTTAAAGTATATGATTGATATACATTTCCACGTGATGATGAGCCACTTTGTTGAGCTATCATTTATGAAAGCCTGGCCACTTCCGAAACGAGCTACTCAGTGGGCCTCACCTGGTAAAATAAAAATGGTTTGTTAGTTTAGTTTTATAGTTTAGTTTAACGGCCTACCCTTTGTTCGAATAACGTCACCAGTTTTCTCAATGTCCACCGCGTTAACATAGAGTGCCTGCAGTAGTAACCAGGGCGTCCGGCAATGTCGCCAGCCCGCGCTGGGGCTCAACGAGTGTACGAATGCTTCTGCGGTGGCGGTGACGTGTGTGGTGGGGCTCGCGTGACAGATAACGATTGGCGTTCACTCCGGCGAGGTGGTGGCCGGGGTGATCGGACAGAGGATGCCCCGGTACTGCCTCTTCGGCAACACGGTGAACCTGACGAGCAGGACCGAGACGACGGGACGGCCGGGGAAAATCAACGTGTCCGAGGACACTTACCGGTAGCGGACTCACCACCGCCACTCACCATCGCTCACCGCCGACACCAGCAACAGCACCACCACCCACTACCACCACCAACACTTCCTCCTCCTCGACCACAGCAGCAGCAAATACATCACCCTTGAGAAATCACCGTCATCCCCTCCTGAACATCCTTCCATCATCAATCAGTCTTTAACCTTGATTTAAGCTTTCGTGACTGCAGGGATCCATACTCTTTGGTTCTTTCTGTAAAGTCACGTAGGTAGAAATAAAACTAAATAAATCACGACGTTTCGATAGCAACACAAGCCATCGTCTTCAGGTGAAAATCGCGATAGCCGCGATGTCTCCGACAAGCATGGTTGGCTACGTACGGTGCGCGAGAAGTTCGACGTACGTGCTGAACGCTCTCGGCATGGCGCCATTTGGACTTGGCAGCGCTGTCGCCGTTGTCGCTGCTCGCGTCGCGCCCGTGACGCGCACGAGACAGTCGCCGCTTTTGCGACTCTCGCCACCGACAACCGAACTCACGGTCGGCATCTGCCGCCACGGCCGACGTCGTGTCCACGAGCAGCGTCGCTTTTGCCATTGACTCGGCGGTCATAGCTGCCGCCATGATTACGCGTGCATGTAGACATTCTCATCCCCCCCCACGTCACACTCGCCACCACATCGTCATCACTCTCAACTGCACCATCATGCTCACCCACCGACATCGGCATCGCATGCACATCACACCACAGACAGCACACTCACCACAGACATCACACTCACCACTGTTATCACACTCACCTACTGGCATCATGCACGTATGTATGTTAAAACTTATTTCGCACTGTACGTAACCAACCATGGCAATCGGTGGTGCGGGAAGGACGACAAACTAAACACACAAAACGCCGTTTCAAATACTCACCCGCTGACATTAGAATTACACACATCGTGATCGCGCACTCACTGCTGCAATCATCACAATGGCACTCACATGAAGCTCACATTCGCTTACGTCGCTCATCGCTGCCGCCGCTGTTGCCTTCCGCAGCTGCCTCATGACCCAGAAAACAGCGACCCCGACTTCCTGCTCCAGCACCGGGGCCCCGTGCCCATGAAGGGGCGCAAGGAACCCATGGGCGTCTGGTTTTTGTCCCGAGTACCCCCAGCGAAGCCTAGACGCGTTCACCCCTGCACAGAGAATACATCGAGCAAGTCCACTCGGCATCCTACCCATCGTCTTTGCAGTATTTCTATCTCTTTTTCCACTTGCGTATCCGAGCCGTGCTGGCGCCGGTCAGGAGCGTGGGCTGCTATTCCACCGCAAGCCGAGCCGTGCCGCTTACGTCACCCCCAATTCGCGACGTCAGACGCATGTAGCCAATGCGGAGTTGTACACTGACCGGCGTCGTGCCTGCACATGTCACTAGCCCCACCCCTAGCGCGGCTTGGGCCTGAGCCAGACTCACACGTGGTCCTGTGAGGCCGGTGTAGCGTGGGTCGGTAATGCGCAGTGGAAAACCACCCATACCGTGCTGACCCCCTGCTGGCACGGCTCACACGTGCAAGTGGAAAGGGGCTATTAGAGTGTCCCCTTTGCTATCCTCGTGCGTTTTGTAGAGGCCAATGACTGAGGGTGGGTTCGTGGATCGCGTCGAGACGAGAGTTGTGAGACTGTTTGTTTGAGAGTCGTGATGGTGATGATGACGGTGACGACGACGATGGTCTGTGTGAGACTCCCCCCTCTTCGAGTTCATGGGGATTTGTTGGACGATGCTTCACGATGCAGGTCAGCGCAGGTTGGTGAAGTGGTGGCGCGGTGAGTGGGTGGGCCCATAACTGGTTCAGATTCCACTCATATCTAATGGGAGACACGGCCTGGAATCAAACAGTTCGCTGGGTTCATAGAACACTGCACCACTGCTCCTCCCATCTATTCTATATTCTTAAAACTGTCTATTTTGCCAGTATTGTAATCGCATACGATATTTGTGCTCAACTCAGTGCTGTACTGTATTATATAAGTGTTCTTTCTTGTCAATAGAGATTATTATAATTATCATTGTTTTTATAAAAAAAATTGCCCAGGGGGCGCTGCCACAGTGACGTCATGGTGAGCGTCAACGGACTTGCAACGGGAGGTCGCCGGTTCGATCCTATCTCCCGGCGCGGCAGTTTGAAACGATGCCACGCGATGTTTAATTCCCCCCCCTCCCTCCGTCCTCTCCCATCACCTCCATCCTCCCGGAAAGCCGACTCGACTAAACGCGTCGTCCACATTCAAGTTCAGCCGCCACCGTGCCTGCCACTCTAGCATGGTGTGTGTACGCCAAGGCCGTAATTACAATATATATTGGGGGGACACATCCCCCCAATATTCAAATATGCTCAAAATGTCCCCCCCCCCCAATATATTGCTATAAAAAATTGCTATGCTATGTAAATAAAAACAACAATTTGCTAAACCTTGACCACAATATCTGGACTTGTCTTCATATAACAATGCATAGATTTATGTTTCTATGATTGTGGTTATGGTTGTATTTTATTAATCCCTAATCTCTGCCATTACATACACTGAAACAATAAATGTAAAAACAGAGCAATGTAATATAATACACTATTAGCATTGTTGTTAAAAAAAAGTCCATCCTATGTGTTAGTGAATTTTTTAATATTTTAGGCAGGAAATTAGTTTTCAAATTTAGATTTTTTTTTTCTGGGTTGGGATCCCCAGACACCCTGGAAGATTTGGTCCCCCCCCAATGTTGACTCCGTGGCTACGGCCTTGGTGTACGCACGTTGAACTTCAGATTCGACGCGAAAATTCCACCGTGTGCCGGAGAGAGGCTGCAGAAGGAAATCGGCGCCGGATTCCTTCTTGAAAATCTTTCAAGCATCAACGTATGTTGAACTTCTTTGGCACCGTACGTGACCCAACCGTGCTAATCGGGAGGTGCCACAGTGGAGGCGAGGGTTGGTCGATCGATCGCACAACCGTCGTGAAACTCCTTTCCCGAGGTATCATACCCTGGCTCGCCAGCAGAAGGCAGTGCAGAAGTTGTCCATAATACAACTGTTTTTTTAGATTGGATCGCGTAAATGTCAATGTGTCGATAAACCAGCCACCACCCGACACAGCCAATTAGGAAGGTTTGTCATGTAAACAAAACGTGCCAATTCGCTACTAGTACAGCACACACCGGCTGTGTGTTGGAGAGTAAACCCACAACAAGTAACTAATTGGCATCTTTGTTCACGTGACAAACCTTACTAATTGACTGTGTCGTGTGGTGGCAAGTTGACCTATCAGCATCTGTCCCCATCTTTACGGGGGATAGAGTGTTGCCCCTCGCGTGCGTGGGTTTTCTCCGGGCACTCCGGTTTTTTCTCCCACACAGAAATACACATGACTCAGCGTTAATTGACTGAAAATGTAAAAAACAATGTAGGACCCTCCTGAAAATGTGTACAATGAGTCATTGTGTCTCTCCGGGATAGATAGATGAGTAAATAATGACAGGGACCCTCTACTTACGAACATTCGACTTAAGTACTCTCAGAGATACGAACAAACTTGCCCGTATGTACAATTGTCTGTCCGGACGAGAGTCGTAGATGGCAGCGGTGGCATCTACATGTGCAGAACATGAAGAACCAGTGGTATCTACATCTGCAGAACGTGAAGAACCAGTGGCATCTACATCTGCAGAACGTGAAGAACTAGTGGCATCTACATCCGCAGAACGTGAAGAACCAGTGGCATCTACATCTACAGAACATGAAGAACCAGTGGCATCTATATCGCAGAACGTGAAGAACCAGTGGCATCTACATCTGCAGAACGTGAAGAACCAGTGGCATCTACATATGCAGGAGATAATAGAACTTTTAAAGCCATTCCCCGTGTTTAGTGCACATGCCGTACAAGTTTGAAATCGACAGGAGTAAAGTTGGACTTACGAACAAATCGACTTACGAACAGACATCTGGAACCTAAATAGTTCGTAAGTGGAGGAGTCCCTATACTTGACTTTTTATCGCGCAGGTCATGCAGTAGCCATGTTGTTATATTAATGCTTTGTACGATTTACTTATGGGGTGTTTCATTTAAAGTTGATCCACGTAGTGATGTTCGTAACGATTGTCCAGTTTGCGTTTCATTTCTTCACCGCACGTGCGATGATTCACGGATTGAAATAGATTTATGACACGATTCGAATCGTGCATTTAATTATCAATGAATTATTCTTATTTAAATATCTTGTATGCGAACATTGTATATGTTTAGGCTAAAGCAGGGATCGTGAAATATTTTTCCTTATTGAGTACCTGGTGTGGTGTGTAAAGTCATCGCCACTGGGAGACAAAGGCGGTCGGGCGTGGTGCTGGAAACCCATCCCCTCGTGTGCCACAGTGCCGGCCTGCAAAGATGCTCCTCGCGAACAGCAATTCCCCCAACAGCCCGTTTACAGGCTCCACGGGGATCTTTGTCTTTGCTTGTAGTCGCAATTTAGTCAACGCGGAGTCAATTTCGAATCTGGCAGAGTTGGACCGTGACGGAGGCGACCGAGCATGCCAAATCGGAGACGATATTTTCACCTGAAAACGTTCCCTGCTGGAGCCGGATGAAGCGAGTGCGGGACCTCTTGCATTTGTTATAAAAGGGCCCTAAATACATTTCAAACATAATATTAAAACACTCATTTTAACTTGCATAGTAAACTAATTGTATTTTTTCATTTCCTGTACAGCCAGATAATACGACAAATCGCGAACCTAAAACACCCAGTCGTTCATAAAAGTTGAAGGCGGTATAGTACTATAGTAATAGAGCAAGTTCAGAATCACTGAACCGGAATTGATAGCTTGAAAGCATTTAGCGCGGGCCCTTAAAAGTGCGGGGCCCGTAGCTACTATTGTAGCTACTTTTGTAGCTATTTTTGGTCCTCGGATAATCCGGCACCATTCCCTCCCCTCTCATGCCCGATTAGTGTGGGGCTAAATATACTTTTCCCAGGGAGACTGTCCCTTCTCTTTTCGTCCTCGCCTGGGTTACACGAAATGAAACTTTGGATTAATATTGTCCGCAAGAAAAATGTTGGGGCGGCAAGGGTTCGTGTGGGCCTTGGGACGTGTTATGAAGTGAAGTCGCAAGCCCATCGGTTCATTTGCACGCACAAAGCCAGCCGTGCTAATCGGAGGTGCGCCGTAGAGGAATCCAATGATACAAATGAGATTAAAACAGAATGGATTAATTGGAATGTGACTCTACGGATCGTGACACATAAAATTACTGGGCAGGACAGGGGGGGGGTGAATTGTCAGATGATGAGCAGCAGCCAATGATTTTACAAGGCCTTATTCCCCCACGATGACAGCACAACCGTGATTTATTTAGTCGGACCAAAATAACTCTATATTGTACATGAAGCTTCATTGCGTATAAGATTATATATATGTATGGAAATAAACATGTGCTTGTTACATTTCGATTTATTTTGTCATTTGTACAAAGTGTGTCTCGCAAAATGTTTGGTCAAATCACAGAAGCCAAATTGGAAATACATTAGGCGGTGGTTGCAGTGCAGCCGTGGTTGGTCAGAGCTGAGCGTAGATGGTGCTTGGATGGGTGGCGACCACCATACATAACAGGTGCCATAGGCTACTGCCGTGCTACGCAGCGACAGCAGACGGCAGTGCAGAAAGTCCATTATTTAATCTCGATTTGAAGTTTTCGTGACTGCAGGGATCCATTCTCTTTGGTTCTTTCGGTAAAGTCACGTAGGTATAAAATACATTAAATCACGACGTTTCGGGCGCAACACAAGCGTCCGTCATCACAGCAAGAAACAGCGGCTGAAGTGGGCAAAAGGGCTGCTGTAACAAGAGGCTATGTAGGTAAGAGAGCACCAACGTATCTGCTCCCCACCTTCAAACCCATACTGACCAGCATAGCGAAGTACGGTCACAAAACCCAACGATCCACACGTGGCACGGGGAGAGGGCCCTCATCGAGTGGCGGGGTGACAATTGGGCTGTGCGCGCGCTTGAAGTGACACGTGAGACATCGCAGTGTGTCAGAAGATACCGGGCCACGTGCACGTTGTGTTTCGTTTTCATGGCAAAAACGAAACGCCTTGTAGCTTTATTGTTCAAGGCCCGGTTTCGACACACTTCATCTCGACAGTCAGCCTTGCTTGTGTTTGAATCAATGCTCGGAGTACTTGCCGATCTTAGGCAAGGGCCTCCTCTCTTTACGGTGAAGGGGCAACGGTGGAAGCTGTGGACCGGGATTCTGGTGCGCCAAGGTGGCATCGACGCGGCCGTTCGCGTGCCCACTAACGAGCAGCTTCTTCGTCTCGCTATCTCTCGTTTATCTCTCTCTCTCACCTCATCGCTCTTCATCTCGTGTCTCCGGCTGTGATCTTTACTCTTTAACACGTAGTGGTGGCGTAGTAGTAGTAGACGTGGTCTTTCGCGACCAATATTATTCATGATAACGTTTTTGGGTTCGATCGCGTAAAATGTAAATGGGCCGTCCATAAATGACGTCACGCGATTTTGGACGATTTTTGACCCCCCCCCCCTTCGTCACACGGGTCACAAAAAGTCAGACCCCCCCTCAAATATGACGTCACAAAGCTCTGCCCCCCCCCCCAAATAAAAATGCTTAAATCGCTTAACTATTGTCATTGTAGTGCGTATTTAATGTGCGCTGCACTCTGATGTTGTAGGAGAAAACATTTTTTAAAAAAGTATATTTAATTAAGTAACGTGTTGTCATATAAGTTGCGCATTTTGATGTACGTCACATTTCTCAANCCCCCCCCCCTCGTCACACATCGTCACAAATGTCTGACCTCCCCCCCCCTAGGTGCGTGACGTCATTTATGGACGGCCCCTTACTCGATGGTACATGCGGCCTGCTATGCTCGCATTCAAGCGCGCGTAAATACACACGACACAGGCACCCATGACTTGCATGCAGCAGAGTAACTTGTATTGTAAACATCGCGTTTCACAGTTGTTGCAGGGACAGCAATACTTGCAAACACTGTACATTTAAACGTCATTTTAAACGATTATGAAACAGCGGCTCAAAAGTCCAACGGAAATCAATCCCGTGCCCGGTTCACTTGATTTGGGGCGTGGGCATTGATGCAGTGGTTGTTAGCGCACTGCACTACGAACCTGGCAACCTGAGTTTAATTCCCAGCCTCGGCTAGCATCAGTAGCGTGTGATACAGGAGGTCGTGGGTTCAATCCCAACACCTGATGCCTGTTGTGTATTTGAAGTGTGTGGAGTTTTCTCTGGGTCCTCTGGTTTTTCCCTCCATATTTAGGATCAACATCATCCATTTAGAGTATTTGGCTGCTATAAATTTCCACGCGATAACAAGCCACTTCTTTGAGCTATCATTTGTGGTCCAGGTCTTTGATGCCCCCCCCCCCTTCACCAACAGGTACAGACCAGCACGGTGAAGTATAGTCAAGTAACCAACGCGACAACGTTGCTAGACAATTTCTTTTCGATCAAATTTTAACAAATAAAAAAGAAAAGCTTCAGAGTCCAACAAACGTGATTCATCCTTTGCAGGAAGGTACCTGTGATCTCATGTTAGCAGAGGTAGGCAAACACCCATAACGTCATCTTCTAGATTAATACATTTTTTTTAAAATTTCTGCTCGTTATAAAAAAATGCGATGGTTTTACTGAAGATGTGCGATAAAAAATGATCGCATTCAGGCCGAATCTTTTTCCAGTTTTTTTTTCCCCACAGAAGCATTTGACTACTAAACAAAGCACACAAGGCCTTGCTCCTAAACTTAAGGATGTCAGGATATCGTAAATAAATTATATCGTCATATTCAAGTTCATCATCCTCTCACCCGGCCCCGGCGCCGGCACCAAAAATCGTTGAGCCACCGGCCGCCACCGCTGACTCCATTTCCAATTACTCGGCGACACGTTCGCGAGATGGCCGGGGCGCCCAGGGGGCCCCCTCGGGATCACGTCCCGGAACTTCGGCGCCATCCATCCATGGATCGACGCGCCTAGCCGAGCTCAACTTTCGCTCGGGCGGTGCCTGAACTCGAACTCCATCTCGGATCCGGTGAAGGATCCATCGGGGACGGGCTGTCGGTGCGCGCCTCCGAGCCCGATCCTCCGCCTCCACGCGCCGCCGCTCCCGCGCGCGGCCGGGGCTCTCGCCGCCCTCGCCGTCTCCCCCTCTCCGGGCGGGCTCGGTGGCGGTGGGGTCGCACGCCGAGCCGCGCCACCTCCTCGCGGGAGAGTCGCGAGGGCGGCGCGAACGAGGCCACGGCGTCCGGGGAGGGGCGCCGCTGGCCAAATGTCGCCGTCGTCGTCGCCGCCGTGGCCCGCAAGGGAAACTCCTCCGAGCGTCTCGCACCGGCGACCCCGCCGCAGGGTGTCGCCAGCTGGCGGCCGGCCGCCCTGTGTCGCGACAGATCCCGCGCTGGCCAAACCGGCGAGGACGTCCAAGCGGTCCGAAAGGAGTGACGCGCCGTTTATGGGCGACCGTGGCCACGAGTCACGTTGCAGCGGCAGAGAGAGGAGGAGGAAGAGGTGTCACCAGCGTGGCTCTGGGACGAAGTGGCACCTGGTCGCTTGGCAAGGGTGGTTCCTGGCCGACGAGGTTGTGGTTCGTCCGTCGACGATGCAGACTGTCGTCAGTGCACTGCTTCTCGAGATGGGAAGAGGAGATGAAGAGGGCGATGGTGACACTGACAGATAGAGTGACAGGTGTGGGTTTCTGACTGAGGCAATCCTGAGAGCAATAAAGACAGTGCCTGTGATAAGCTCTTCTTTATCCAGCTGCTGCTGCTGATGATGATGATGATGCAGAGGTGGATGACGATGTTGTGGACGACGGCCCATCGTGGTGTCTGCCCCACGCGCACGCAGCGTCCGGTAGTGCATCTCCACGTCCGCGTCGGACGCGGCGATGCTGCTCGCGTTCTCCAGGTCGTAGTGCTCGGGCCGGACGTGGTGGCCGCCCCTTCTCACCGTCCCATCCTCCTCATCCTCATCGTCCTCCTCATCCAGCTGCCGCCCCACGGCGAACATTCTCCCGTGCTGAAGCTGCCGGGAGCGGCAGGGCACAGGGCCCGCTCGTCGACGATGGCGTAAGGCCGGCTCTCGGTCTGCTCCACGATGATGTCGGGCCGGCTCAGGCGCACCGTCCCGCCGTCATGCACGAACGCCTCGTTCACGCTGCCGCCCTTCGGCGCCGGCTTTTCGCACGCCAGGCGTTCCGCCGCCGACTCCGCCGGGCCGGCCGCCGACGCCACCGCTGCGGAGCCCGGAGCCTTGGGATGGCGGCGGCGCCGGGCAAGCAGCGCCAGCGCCGCACCCACCGCTGCAGCCGCCAGGAGAGCAGAGAGCAGCGGCACGGCGGTGACGGTCGCCAGCAGCCACGGCGCCGGGCCGCCATCTCCGGGACCGCTCTCCGCAGGAGGAGTCACGGCCCGCAAGCGGACACCTGGCGTGCGGGGAAGAAGTTGTTGTTATTTTGTGATTAAGATTATCAACCAATACGCACGAACTCAGAGAGCTGAATTGAGTTCAAGAGAACTCGCAGACAAACACTACGTTGTTGCGAAGGACCTAAAGCAAAAGATACCTGGGGATTTGATCTTCCACGAAGCTGCTCATGGTTCCCACCCCTAAACCGCATCCACTCGCACAGACCATGCAGTAGATGTGGATATCTGATGATGCACGAATGGAACATTCCAGTAGTGTGACTTATACCTAGGCGCACCCACGCAGTCACTAGCCTTGCCCACACAGTCAGAGAGCTGCTTCCTCGATTTCCTGACGTTTGTCCCCGCCCACTACTCAGGTAGTGCCGCCCTTCTAAAGCGAAACAAAATCCCGATTTTTACCAATTTCTACGGAACACCGGGACAGCCTCCCTGAAACCACCCCACGGCTGTTCCGGCCAAATCGGGACGCACCTCCGATTGGCAGCACAATTGGCTACGTAGGGCGCGTAAGAAGTTCACCATACATACATACATTTACAAATCTGTGAAATCTCACAGGCCAATTCATGGTTACTATCGCGGCGGGCGGTCGTGCCATTCGGACGCACGTGTCAGCGACGGCCGTGGTTCTGCGAGCCCCCACGGTGCAAGAGGCAGCGCGTCCACGCTGACTCCGCGCAGGCACCCGTCCAGGCCCCGCGGACGCCCCTGGCGCTTGCCGAGGGCCCCGGGCAGCGTCGCCGTGGAGTCCACCCCCCAACGCTCACTGAGCCATTGCTAAGCGGCCAGATGATGCTGGGAACAAAACCAAAAACATTATTTGAATATCTTCTTGGTTATAATAATAAAATAAAACATATGTTTTATTTTTATTATTTTATTACTTCCCTTCTACGTGACCGAAAGAACCAAGAAGATGAATCCCTGCAGTCACGAAAGCTTTAAATCGAAAAATTATTTGAATAAACAATTTTTGCTTGCATACCCTGTGCTTAATTTCAGCCGGAACGGTCCACAACACTTTTCCGATAATTATTTGGCATGCCACATTCACCTCACTGTACCCTACTGTATACGCCACACCTCCAATTAGCACGTTTGGTTATGTACAGTGCGAAAGAAGTTCAACGTACATACATACTGTCCATAGACTTACACTACCCATAGACTCAACACTGCACCGCCGATTAGCACGGTTGGCTACGAACGGTGCAAAGAAGTTAAAAATATTTTCATACATGTTGCTATAAACCTGTTCAGGGGAATACAGGTATATAAGGTACAATAATATAGGATTATTAAAGAAAGGCAATACCTATTACTCTAGTGGTAGTGCCTTATGCTGATAATCCCTACTCCAAGCGAGTCTAGCAGCTTTCCATAACATATCTGAGTGAGAAATAAATGGCTGCATATGTCAGTAAGTGACGTCTGTACGTGCTGTTAATTTGTCTTGCCTGGAGTTGCCCGCGATGGTCCCTGCGGCCTGGCAGTGGTCCACATCCTGCACCTCGCCTGAATGTTCACAGTCATCTACGTGCACACTCAGGGTCTGTGAACGGGGAACCAGAGACCAGGCATTGGAACAAGACTCAAGAATAAATATCCACAGCGGCTTCGGTTTGCCCAGGATAGCCTCATAGAATGTCTTTGGGATGTTTTGCCAAATGCACATGAACCTTTTTCCCATTCCGAGATGCACTGCAAGTTGCATTGCAGGGTGGGTGTCCCGGTTCACCGCTGATTCTCGGAACGCGCAAGCGGCTCAGCTTTAATTTAATTTAGAGAGGCGTCATAGCGCCTTTGCTTTTAAAGACATCGTGCTCACAGCAGAGAACCGTAGCGACACGACCGCACTCCACAATAGCTGGCGCCCAACTGTGCCACACGCCCTCCCGTGCGGCCTTGTGGAAGCCTCAGTACCGATAAAGTAATTTTATAGAAGTTTTTCTTCCGGTTCCGTTCCAATGACGCTCACGGAATCGGAATAAAAACCGATGATGTACACGTACATCATCGGAACGGGAAAGCCAGCTTAGCTGGAGGGCAGCCTCATGCAGTGCAGGTCATGGAGGTATATGATTACATTTCAGTGCGCCGGTAATTGCTGGTTGGTTGAAGGTTAGGAGAATAGACGTGGGAGCATGAAATTCGGACCGTTGCCGCCAGCACGTAAGTCCAACTTTTTATCAAATAACCTTATGCGATCTTCAACATCCAATGCGTAATTTATGGTTAACACAACCACTACTAACCCTTTCCCATTCCGATGATGTACGTGCATACGTCACAAGTTATTAATCTACGCCGGAGGGCATGCAGCAAAGTTTGGCGCCAGCCATCGTAGGGTGCGGTCGTGTCGCTACGGTTCTCTGCGGTGATAACAATACAATGTCTTCATTAAAAACAGCGGTGCTACACCCTCTCTATAAACAAAATTATCGAGGAGGCCCTCGCGCGTTGGCGAGATTCAGCGGTGAACGAGACACACCCCCACACCGATACCCCGCAATGTGCATTATGTCTCGGAACGGGAAAGGGGTTACATGAAGGCGGCAGCCGGGGGACCCCAATCACAAACCTCCGCTACGCAAGTGGCTCGTTCGCCCGGTTTCTGCCATGAGTGACCGCCGGTGCCATCAACCAAACAAAACAACAGTGGCATAAGACCTTTCCACGACGCAGGGCGGCAATGGTGTGGTAGTTGCCGTCGCTTAGGCCTTGCCCTGCCTCCACGGTGATGACCTCTCCACCGAGGTCAAGCGAGACGGAAGCGCGACCTCCCATGAGCCACATGGACAGACACCAACGTCCTCCTGTCGACGCACACAAAGGGGCGTTAAACTAAACTATTTTTCATTTTACCAGGTGAGACCCACTGAGCTACGTAGCTATTTTTCAGAAGCGACCTGGCCGCAAATGATGGCTCAAGAAAGTGGTTTATCATGCGAAAATGTATCGCAGCCAAATATTCCAAGCGCATGATGTTGATTCTAAATGTGGAGGAAAAACCAGAGAACCCGGAGAAAATCCACACGACCACGGGGAGAGAGACACTCAAACTCCACGCAAACACAGGCGTCATGGTTGGGATCGAACCCACGACCTCCTGTATACCAGGCCAGGTAGTTAACATCTCCCAGCCATCGTGGCGTCCTTACCAGACGTCTTGGAATAGGTGGGAGAGTTACCCACACTTTACCCCACCATTCACAAACTGCCTGCACATTGACTGAGGCTGCGACCACTTATGCTGCTGGGTGGCCAGAGATGGGGGCATTCAAATAACTGTCCCGTTGCTTCAGCTGCCACATTGAGAGTCCCGTCTGACAACTATTACACTCGGCTTTGCAATGACGATGAAGGGGACGGCGATGATGTTTGTAGTGATGTGATGACAATGGAATGAGGACGGTTGTGAAAATTACAGTGGTGACACAACGTTGTTGATGTTCGTGATGACAATGGCGACAACATTGATGCTCGTGATGATGATGATGGTGACGACATTGATGCTTGTGATGATGATGATGGTGATGGCGTTGATGCTCGTGATGATGATGATGGTGACGATGTTGATGCTCGTGATGATGATGGCGACGATGTTGATTCTCGTGATGATGGTGATGGCGTTGATGCTCGTGATGATGATGGCGACGATGTTGATTCTCGTGATGATGATGGTGACGACGATGTTGATGCTCGTGATGATGGTGATGACGTTGATGCTCGTGATGATAATGGCGACAACTCTTTCCATGGCGCACACCATCGTCGCGGGCGAGCAGGAGCAGCTGTGCACTTGTCCGCGTCGTTGCCACCTCCAGCCGAATCTCATTCCTCTCCGGGTCCAGAATCCGCGCCGGGAATTCCATGAATGAGAGCCCTGGAAGCCGAACCCCTGCTCCTCGCAGGTCGCTCGCTCCCCTCCTCATCCACAGCCGCCTCCCCTACGGCCGCTCCGTCTGCGGTCGCCCCCTCCGCGGCCGCCCCATTCTCCACGGGCGCCCCCGTTGTCAGTGCCGCGGCGCCCGCGCCCGCCCCCGCGTCTCCCCGTCGCACTCGGGAGCCGCGGCGGCCCCCGGCGGGCATCGCATGTCCACGGAGGGCCGGCGGCGCCGTCCGACACCAGGACGAACGTCTCGCTCTCGGCGACGGCGAGGAGGCCGGGGCCCACGGCCGGACCCCGGCTCGTGCAGCGCGCCGGCGCCGCGCAGTCCGACAGGCGGCACGCGTCGGCCACCACCTTGAACGAGCCCCCTAGCCTGGCGTTTGGGTCCGGCTTTGGGTCCCGGGCCGACAAGGCCTGCAGGAACCTCCGAGCGTCGCGGGCGCAAAAGCGCGTCCGTCGCTGCCGCCGCCGCCGTCGTTCTGGCGAGTGCCGCCCAGGCGTAGGAGGCGTTCCCGTGGCGAAACGCGTGGAGCACGCGCAGGTCCGCTCCGACGGAGCTCAGCAGCGCCGAGGCGGAGGCGAGGAGCGGCGCGAGGCCGGCATTGAGGAAGCGGCCGAGCTCCGTGCAGCCGAGCGAGAGGAGCGCGGCGCCAGCGAGGGAGGCGCCATCGTAGGGCGCGAAGCGTAGGCGCGCGGCGTTCAGCACAGGCGCGTGGAGGCCGTCGCTTGCCTCCACCCACAGCACGACCGTCGCCGGCGTGCCGTGGCAGTCGAGCGGCTCAGACAGCAGGTCGCACGTACCTGGCGTGATGCTGAAAGCTCCGGATGACGACGGCGACAAATGAGATGGTGACCACGATTGCGACGATGCGGACGACGGCGGCGACTGAACCAAGGACGTGGATGGCCACGCGGCGGCGCCGACGACGGATCGGTGCCCTCTGCGGTCCCCACGATCCGGCACGTGAATTCGTCATCCGAGTCAAGGTCGAGCGGCCGCACGTCTCCGAGGAAACCACCGGGGAAGGTCGTACCAAAGAAGCTGACGAGGATGTCGAGGCGGCGCGGTGAAGGCGCGTTGTCGTTCACGTCGCCCACCTCCACCGTGATCTCCACCACCGACGTGAGCCGGGGCGTCCCGAGTCGGACACCGCCACCGCGAGCGCACCTCCCCCGTCTCCTCGCGGTCCAGCTCGGCGGTCGTGCGCAACACCCCGTCGCCGCTCAGGGCGAAGAACGCGACGGCCGCGCCAGGCGGTAGGAAAAAGGCGGCCCTTCTCCTCGGCGTCGGCGTCGCGGCCGCTCAGCCGGGCCACGGGCGTGCCGGGCGGACGGCCCTCATCGACGCGCCACCGGACGGACGTCAGCGCCGGCGCGTTGTCGTTGGCGTCGTCGACGTCGACCCGCAGGAGCGCCGTGCCCGTGGCCGCGGGCTCCCCTCGTCCACGGCGAGGACGAGCAGCGCGTAGGCGTCCCGCGTCTCCCGGTCGAGCGGCGACGCCGACGTCACGAGGCCCGAGGCCGCGTCGATGGCGAACGCCGGGCGCGACGCCGGCGCCGCCGCCGGCGCCGGATCGTCGCCGAGCCGGAAGGAGAAGCGAGCGAATTGCGGGACGCGGTCGGGATCGTGAGCCGACACGGCGATCACGGGCGTCCCCGGGGGGCGTCCTCGCGCACTCGCGCCCGGTAGACATCGCGCGAGAAGCGGGGCGCCTCGTTGGCATCCGTAATGATCACCGTCACCGTCGCCTCGTCCAGCCGCTCGGCGCTCGTCACGGCGCCGGGGTTTTTGGCGACCACGGTCAGAGTCACGCGAGCCACGGCGTCCAGCGGGGAGTCTGGGACGGC
This sequence comes from Lethenteron camtschaticum, assembly GCA_018977245.1. Taxonomy (NCBI): domain Eukaryota; kingdom Metazoa; phylum Chordata; class Hyperoartia; order Petromyzontiformes; family Petromyzontidae; genus Lethenteron; species Lethenteron camtschaticum. The sequence goes on from MU249630.1 coordinate 1,300,752, forward strand.
GGAAGAGGGTGCCGAGCCGGACGCGAGCCTCCCCACCACGACCACCTCGCCCGAGAGCGAGTCCAACCCCAGGCCGTGCCTCCGCGCCGCCGACTCGGCGCCCACGAGGTGGAACTCCACCCGCCCGGCGCGCCCGGCGTCACGGTCGGTGGCTGAAACGGTGCCGACGTGAGTGCCCGGTGCGGCCGACTCGGAGACGCGGTGCACAAAGCCGGCAGTGGAAAACCTCGGCGGGAACTCGTTCTCGTCGAGCAACTCGACGCGCACCAGCGCCGTGCCGCTCAGCCGCGCCACTGCACCGGGCAGCCCATCCGCAGCGATCACCGCGAAGCGGTAGCGAGGCCGCGCCTCGTAGTCGAGCCGCCCCGCCGTGACGACGACGCCGGTGTTCGCGTCGACGGCGAACGGCAGCGCGGGTCGGCCAGCGAGTAGCGCGGGGTGCCGTCACCATCGCCGTCGGCGTCGCGTGCGCGCACTCCGCCACGAACGTCCCCGCCGGCGCGGCCTCGCTCAGCTCGGCGCGGTACTCGGCACGTTCGAATGCCGGCGTGTTGTCGTTGCAGTCGGCGACGGTCACGGTAACTGCGGCCGTGGCGGCGGCGCTCCCCCAGCCGTCGCGCGCCGACACGACGTACCGATAGGAGCGGGTCATCTCGAAGTCGAGCGGCGCGGCCAGGCGCACGACGCCGGCATCCACCGAGAAGGGCGCCGCGCCAGCGCCCAACAGCGAGTAGACCAGCGGCGGCCCGGCCGCGTCCTCCGCCGCCTCCGCCACCGCGAGCAGCACCGCGGAGCCGAGCGGTGTGCACTCGGGCACGGTGGCAACGAACTCGGCTCTCGCGAACGCCGGCCCCCGGGCTGCCCAGCCGTCCTCGACGACCCTCACGAGCACCGCTGCCTCAGCGGAGAGCGGCCGCGGCAGGCCGCGGTCCTGCGCCCGCACGGCGAGCGAGAGGGTGGTGCCAGCGCGACCGCGCAACGCAGAGCGGAGCGTCAGCCACCCGCCGGCAGGGTCCACCGTGAACAGCGCAGGCCCGGCGCTGCCATTTCCGTCGACGATGGAGAAGACGACTTCGGCGGCGGGGCCGAGGTCGCGGTCGTCAGAAGCCGAGACGCGGAGCACGCGGGAGCCGACGGGTGCTGAGGTCGCCACGGTGGTGACGTAGAGCGGTGCCGAGAAGACGGGCGGGTGCTCGTTGGCGTAGACGAGGTCCACGGCGAGCTCGTCTCGGAGGTGAGCGGCTCGGGGCGGCCGCGGTCCGAGGCCACGAGCGTCAGGAGGACACGGTGGCCGAGGAGGGCCAGGTCGGGGTCGCGGCAGGAGGAGGCGGCCGCGCGTCGAGATCTCGCCCGTGGAGGCATCGACGCGGAATTCCTGAAAGGGGCGGTCGGCATTTCAGGTCAGATGCAGGAGAATCATTCGCGAGTGACGGAGGACGCGTCGGCGCTTGCTGGACCACGCGGCTCCAACAAATTCTCCCCGCCGATGTTCACTCACCTCCAGGATGTCGTCGTCGCCGCCGAGCGAGTAAAACACCTCCCCGTTCTCCCGTCGTCGGGGTCCGCCGCGGCCACGCGCGCCACAGGCAGCCGCCCTCCAGCAGGCACTCGGCACTGCCAGCGGTGATGACGGCACCCCGACGAACGCCGGCGCGTTGTCGTTGACGTCCGTCACGACCACCACCACGTCCGTGTTGACTGCGAACGCGGCGCCGCGCGCCAGCAGGCGCAGCGCGTGCCGCCTGCCCCCGCAGCCTCCCGGTCGAGCGGCGCGGCCACCCGCACCACGCCGGTTTCCGGCTCGATGGAGAACGGCGCCGGCGTCGCCGTCGGCACCAGGGAGTAGGACACGGCAGCGTTATCGCCCTCGTCCTCGTCCTCGGCCCATGTGCGCAGCACGACCGTCCCGGGGCGGCGTCCTCCGGCACCGCGCCGGTGAAGATGCGCGGGAAGCGCGGGGGGTTGTCGTCCGCATCGAGCACCGTCACCGCGACGACGGCGGTGGCGGTGACGCCGTCGCCGTCCTCCGCCAGCGCCAGCAGCTCGTGCGTGGCGCCCGTCTCGCGGTCCAGCGGGCGCAGGGTGCTGAGCTGCCCGCTGGCGGGGTCGACGGCGAAGGCCGGGAGGCCGCCCGGGGCGCGTGAGCGAGTAGCGCACGGCGCCGCCGGGGCCGGCGTCAGCGTCGGACGCTTGCAGGACACAGCCCGGGATGGGGCCCGCGGGAGAGTTCTCCGGGACCTGGTCCACACACGTGCAGAAAAACTCGTTTACACGTTGTAATGTACGTTGTGTCTATGCCGCCACCACCACCAACACACCAAGGGTTGTTGATTGACGATGATAAGTATCTTCACTTGAAGGCATTAAAACTGGCTTCTTGAGTGCAGCGAGTTGATTGTCTCAGCCTGGGCGCAAATGACCGTGCGCACAAAAACACCGCATTCATTGCATTGTGCTCTTAACATTAACAAATTTCCGTTTGACTTGTCATGTGCCTGATGATGGTGGTGGAGTGGTGTGAACGCATCGACTCATTTTGCGTGGACTTTGAAATAGCCATTCTGCAGGCCGTTTTCAAACAGACAAGTTACGGACAGATTATGTGTCTCACGGCATGAAAAATGTAACCGTGCATCTCATAAACGTGACTTTTCCTCCCAATAACAATAACACGACGAGAATAACACTTTGGGGTGGAAAATAAAAACGAAACCACCGCTGTACCACCTTCTCCTAATATCAGCGGCGCGTCTCTCGCTCGTCACCTGGCACGTGACGGGGTCGCGCTCGAAGCGCGGCACGTTGTCGTTGACGTCCGTGACGGCACGTCCACCCTCACGTAGCTGGAGAACGGCGGGAAGCCCGCGTCGCGGCACTCCACGAACACGGCCACGCTCGCCCGCTCCTCGAAGTCCAGCGGCCTAGCCAGCGACACGGCCCCGCTCGCCCGCTCCACCTCAACGGGCCGTCCCCTCCGCCCGCCGCGTAGAACCACACGGGGGCCGCGCCGGGCCGGGATGTCTCGGCCTCCACCCCGGCCACGGTCGTCCCGCCGGCGCGTCTTCCGGCAGCGCGATGGGCGGCGGCGACCGAAGGCGTACACGGGACGCGGGAACGAGGCCGCGTCCCGGAAGCGGACCGTGACGGTGGTGGCGGCGCTGCGGTGCGGAGGGGCGAGCTCGGTGGCCGCGAGGTGCACGGTGAAGTCGGCGGGGCCGCGGAGCGGTGCGGCGGCGCTCAGCGAGCCCAGCGAGGGGTCGAGCGCCAGGAGGTGAGCATCGTCGCCCGACAGCGAGAAGCGCAGGGACGCGTTGGCGCCATAGTCGGCGTCGACGGCGGTGGGGACGAAGATGAGGGCGCCTGGAGAGGTGAGCGCACGCACGCAATTACGGCACACTCGGTTGAACCATTTACCATCAACTCTTTTTTACCAGGTAAGGCCCACTGAGCTACGTAGCTCTTTTTCTGAAGCAATCTGGACAGCGAACGATAGTTCAACAAAGTAGATGATAACGGGTAAATGTATAGCAGCAAATAATCCAAGATGTCACGCTTGCGAACCGTTAGTTCTCGGAAGCTAAGCAAATTTTATTCTGGATAGCGCTTGGATTGTACAAACAGGTTGCTGTAGGCCTCGACAGCAAGCGATAGGCAAACAAAGCGGCACTTCATCGTGTGGAAATGGATGGCTGCGACGGACCCAAATCAATATTGTCAATACTGATTACCTTGAGAATAGGTTTTCCACTTTTTTCTGGCAACAAAACAGCTGTGTTAAGATGTTAAAACACCAAATTGAAACCTTTTACAAGGAATCATGTCTGCAAGTATTGTGGTTAATGCAGACATGATTCCTTGTAAAAGGTTTCAGTTTGGTGTTTTAACATCTTAACACCTGTTTTGTTGCCAGAAAATAGGGGAAAACCTATTATCATATTTTGGTACTGGCAAAGGAGGTCCCATGACTGATTATTGGTCACCTTTATTTTGCAAGTCTAGAAGACTGAATCATTATAATGCATCAAAATTGGTAACAGGGTCCATTAAAGACTGATAAACAGATTTGCTGATTCAAATATAATTTTAGACGGTTTAAGGACCGTTGTTTTATGCTGCANTGGTGAACTACCNATACGTCAATTTATATTTTGTGGTTTAGCAGGTGAGGTCCGTCTAAGGTATGTAGCTATTTTTTAGAAGCGATCTGCCTATCACAAATGATAGCTCAACGAAATTTATAAGCAGCCAAATACTCGAGAAGCATGATGTTGATTTGAACGTGGAAGGAAAAAGTGGAGGAACCGGAGAAAAATGTACGCGACCACAGGGAGAGAGACACGCAGACTCCAAATATACAGCAGGCGTGAGGGTCAGGATTGAACCCACGACCTTCTGTATACCAGGCGAGGTAGTTAACATCTCCTAGCCACCGCGGTCGTAATGATTGAGTACGTTTGGTGTCCGTGCTGTTCTCGTCACACGGGGCGATCGTCACAAAGGTTAGACGCGATCTGCGGTCATTTGCCCGTTGGGGGCGACGTCATTCCGTGCAATTAAAATCGAGTAAGTTGCCGGTAACTTTTTTGTTTATTTGGTCAAATGTGGACGGTGACGTCGGCACACGGTGTCCTGCTGGTTTTGTGAATGACGTCACCGGATGTCTCGCGTCGACTGTGACAGTGCGCGGTATTTTAGAGTGAATGCACGCCACCGTGATAACCAGGGCAGCCTGCCAGATTCGAACAGCACATGGACAAGAGACATATGGGCACACGGCCACAGACTCGCACTTACACACACATGGACAGACAGGCACACACATGTACAGACAAAGATCCCCTATATAGTCTGTAATATAGTGTTGGGGCAAGTGCTGTGAGCGAGTAGCAGCACCTATGAAGGCCAGCACTGTGGCACACGCGGGGTGGGTGGGTGGCCAGCACCACGCCCGGCCGCCTTTGTCTCCCTAGTGGCGATGTTTACACACCTCACTCGGTACTCATTTCAGGCTGAGTCGACCTAGGGGAGGCCCAGGACCAGTTCAGATAATCGTCACTGATGTTGGCCGTGAGTGGGAATCGAACCCGGGCGCCAGATTCGTAGCGCAGCGCGCTAACCGCTACTACACTACCGCTCTGCACACACACACGAACTCACCCCACCAGACCCAGTTTCACCGTGAAGGCCACGGAAAGCGAGTGAGGGCAAGTACGTTTAATGAGCGACAATGAAAGGATCCGGCCCGGCACGCGGGGAGGTGGCGGTGCGGCAGCCACGCGTGCCTGGCCTCTTTGTCCGTTGACCCTGATCACAGGAGAAGAGGTCACGGCCGGCAGGCAGAGGTCACGCTGGAGAGGATGCATGGGTCCCGCATCACTCACCATCTTTTTTTAACAAGTCGGGTTTTTTCCCGTAGTAAATGCACCCCGTCGCATCGCCAGCCAGCCAGGGTTGGTTGGTGAGCCAGGTTAGGGCTGGGACGGGTGACCGCCAGGTGTCACCGGCAGCGACGATTGTCACATCCTCACCCCATTAGCTCATACACCACGACCAATTAAATCAACCGCCACCGCCTATTAGTCGTGCAGATTGCTCTTTGGCACAGCAAGGTCGCCTGGCAAATTGGGGCTTCCGCGGCTTCACGAAATAGAACCGCCGGGGTTGAATCTCTACCGTACGCGCGACCATCACGTGGACTCCTATGGTCACCCTCGCAGCGGCGGCTTTTTTGGCTCGGCCGTCGAACAAAACCAACGCCGCATAGTGTGACGCTTTCAGATGCGCTTCTGCGGACGTCTGCAATGATCTTCCTTCGGATATCAGGAAGCCACTGGGGCTGTGCGCTATTAAATCACCTATATTGAAAACGACTCTCTTTAGAACAAATTTTTGTGCGTTAGTTTGTTGTCCTTCCCCGCCTCTGATTAGCACGGTTGGCTACGTACAGCGCGAAAGAAGTTCAACGTACATATACACACACACGTTCAACGCACTCAATGGAATCCGTGCGTCTCTCGACAGATCCACCCACAGCGACCGTCACAATCAGAGTGTGAACGTGGGAACACTGACCACACAGCAGTGAACCATTATGCAAGTTTCTATACGAATCTACGGGTATATGTGCGAGTCTAGGGTCTCTATACGAGTCTACGGGTTTATGTGCGAGTCTAAAGGTCTCTATGCGAGTCTACGGGTTTATGTGCGAGTCTAAAGGTCTCTATGCGAGTCTATGGGTTTCTGTGCGATGTAAGTCGATGAGACACGTTGTGTGTGACCGCACTGTGAACTCGAAGCCCTCCAAACGAACTTCAACTGAAGCCACGTCCTGGCTAACAATTTATATGAAGCATTAAACCCCCCCCCCACCCCCTCCGGCCTTTGCACCTGATTGGCTCACAGGTAATGACATCACATTATCCCTCCATTTAAGACTGAAACAGGAGGATTTTTCCACAACGCTGGCTGTCACCTGACGATGCTGCTTGTAATCACTGGCGAAACGTCACAGCACTCGAATTTTAAATGTTGTGGATTTACTCCCAAACACACCACCGGTGCGCTGTACCGGTAACGAATCGGCACGTTTTTGTTCACGTTGACAAACCTTACTGATTGGCTGTGTCGGATGTGGCTGGTTTAATGACACATTTATATTTACGCGATCTAATCCAAACCTCTATATGGCCGCAGAAGCCTTACTACGTGTTAAACCAAATCTGAATTTCGCCTTTCAGGTTTTATACGTAACCAGTAACACCCCGAATTACGTCTTTCCCTTTAGCGTCATTTCGCAAATACTCTCGTCACGTTATTATCAACGCGGCTACCCGAGTAGCGTCACCTCAACCCCACTCACAGCATCGTCGTCGTCCGTCCTGTCTTGTTATCTGTCGCCTCTTAGCCTTCGCCTCCCCTCCTCCACCACCACTACCAGCACCTACTACGATTACCGTGTGAATCGCTTTGATTGACGTCGTTTCGATATTCGTCGTTGCACCCTTCGGGGACACATCCCCGACGTGAAGCACTGGGTGTGTTGCTGTAAACACTGGTGTGTTGCTGTAAAGCACTGGGTGTTGCTGTAAAGCACTNGGTGTGTTGCTGTAAAGCACTGGTGTGTTGCTGTAAACACTGGTGTGTTGCTGTGAAGCACTGGGGTGTTGCTGTAAAGCACTGGGTGTGTTGCTGTAAAGCACTGGTGTGTTGCTGTAAAGCACTGGTGTGTTGCTGTGAAGCACTGGGTGTTGCTGTAAAGCACTGGTGTGTTGCTGTAAAGCACTGGGTGTGTTGCTGTAAAGCACTGGTGTGTTGCTGTAAAGCACTGGTGTGTTGCTGTGAAGCACTGGTGTGTTGCTGTAAAGCACTGGTGTGTTGCTGTAAAGCACTGGTGTGTTGCTGTAAAGCACTGGGTGTGTTGCTGTAAAGCACTGGTGTGTTGCTGTAAAGCACTGGGTGTTGCTGTAAAACATGGGTGTGTTGCTGTAAAGCACTGGTGTGTTGCTGTAAAGCACTGGGTGTGTTGCTGTAAAGCACTGGTGTGTTGCTGTAAAGCACTGGTGTGTTGCTGTAAAGCACTGGGTGTTGCTGTAAAACACTGGGTGTGTTGCTGCACAAATACCTCGAATCTGGACACGGACTTACGACTTCACCATCCATCTCGCCGCACGCAAGAAGAGCGGCTGGCTGCAGCGGCAATACCCTTCTGAGCAGTGGCGTTCATTTCGTACCACGGCACCGCACCACCACTGCGGTCTGGAACACCGGGTCTCGGAACCAGGCGCGGCAGCATTTATTCTCACGAGCAGCCGCCCGTCCACCCGTCCGCCCGCCGCTTACCGCTCGGCGTTGGCGTGGGGACGCTCGCCACGTACGGCGCGTTGAGGAACGCCGGCCCATTGTCGTTGACGTCCGTGACGGTGACGAGCACGGAGACGGACGTGGAGAGGGCGCCGCCGGTGCGGGCACCCCGTCCGTGGCCCACACGAGCAGCGGGTAGCCGTCGCGCGACTCGCGGTCGAGTGGCGCGAGCGTCCGCAGCTCGCCCGTCGCGGCATCGATCTCGAGGGCCCCCTCACCCCCTTCCAGGCGGTACCTGTGACGACGCCGTCAGTCGCGGGAGACACACGGACGTTGACTCGGAGACACGCGAAGGCTCGAACGGGCGAAGGAGAAGTAACACAAGGTGGGTTTGTGTAATGCTGCTGTCTCTGTAAGTGCCTCTCTATCTCTCTCCGTGTCCTTCTGTCTCCCTGTCTCCCTGTTGTCATCTCTCTGTCTCAGGAACCACACGGCAGATATCAAACGGATGTCGTAGACACAAACGTTGGGAGCTGTGAGTGAGCGGGCGAGTGAGCGGGTGACCGACCTGGTGAGTGAGCGGGTCAGTGAGCATGCAAGTGCGTGAGCGGGTGAGCGAGTGAGTGAGTGGGCGGGCGGGCGAGACAGCGGGTGAATGAGCGGGCGAGTGAGCAGGCAGGTGAGTGCATGAGTGAGTGAGTGAGCGAGTGAGTGAGTGAGTGAGCGGGTGAGCGAGCGAGTGGCTGTGCGAGCGGGCGGGCAAGTGAGCATACGTGACGGTGCCGTTAGGGCCCTCATCCGGGTCCTCCGCTCGCGCCGTCCACAGCACGATGCCGGCCGCGGCACCCTCCTCCACCTGCAGGCGCACGTCGCGGCCCGGGAAGCGCGGAGCATTGTCGTTGGCATCGCCCACGAGCACAGTGAGCGTGGCGGTGCCGGTGAGAGGTGGAGTGCCTGCGGTGCGGAGAGACGGAGCTGATGAAAATGAAACGCGAAGCGACTCGCTCAGCGTACTGCCGGTCGCCTACTAAGTTCCCCCATGCAGCCTACTCGGCTCTGCCGGGGCATGAGTGCCGTGAGCGAGTGGCGCCTACCAGGGCCGGCACGGCACACGTTAGGGTGGCATGGCAAGTGCCGCGCCTGGTCACCTTGGTCTCGCCAGCCGACATTTACAAGCGGCACCGGGTGGTCCGTTTAGGCCGAGTCGACCTAGGGCAGGTGGCTCAGCTTAAAGAGGGCACCACAACAGTGAGATGTTAACTACCTCGCCTGGTATACAGGGGTCATGGGTACGATCCCGGCCGTGATGATGCCTGCTGTATATTTGGAGTCTGCGTGTCTCTCTCTGTCTCATCAACATCACGGTGGCTAGGAGATGTTAACTACCTCGCTTGGTATGCAGGAGGTCGTGGGTTCAATCCCGACCCTCACGCCTGCTGTATATTTGGAGTTTATCTATCTCTCTCCCTGTGGTCGTGTGGATTTCTCTCCGGGTCCTTCGGGTTTTTCCTCCACATTTAGAATCAATGTCGTATGTTTAGAGTATTCAGCTACTGTAAATTTCCACCTGATAAGCCCAGTTCGTTGAACTATTATTTGTGGTAGCCAGGTCGCTTCTGAAAAAGAGACACATAGTAGCTCAATGGGCCTTTCACTGGTAAAAAAGTAAAAATTTTAACGAGTGGGCCACACGGCCCACTCGGAGTCGGCGAGGCCGGCGATCGCCCGGCTCGTGAACCGAGGCATCCGCTCTCATGTACCGGCGTCGGTGGCCGTGACGAGCAGCAGGTGGCGGGGCCGCGCCTCGCGATCGAGCGGGCGCAGTAGGTCGAGCCTCCCGAGGCCGACAGTGAGAATGCGTCGCGCTCGTAGTCTCCCCCTACCACGGCGTACGACACCACGCCCGCCGGGCCCAGGTCGTCGTCGCGCGCCGACAGCTGTAGACGGGGGGGGGGGGGGGGGGGCAGGAAAACGCGGGCGGAGGGATTCAACATCAGCTGGCGTCGTCGCCGTTGCCCGCGAACGGTCGACGGTCGGGGGGAAAGGGCTCTCACCTGGGTGATCTGGAGCGGCCGCCCGCCGGGCCCGCCAAGGCCCTCTGGGACCCCGGCCACGACGCCGTCGCTCCCGAACGACGGGACGCGGTCGTTGACGTCAGTGACGGAGACCGCCACGGCGACGGCGGAAGCGAGCGGCGCCGGAGAGCCCCCGTCGCGCGCCTCCACGAGGCGGTACGCGTCCCTGCGCTCGCGGTCCAGGCCGCGAGCGACTCGCAGCTCTCCCGTCACCGGGTCGATGCGGAACGCGGCGTCGTCGTCCCGCTCCTCCTCTTCGTCGTCGTCATTCTCTTCCGTGTCCCCGCGGCGTGAGCCCTCCGCTCCGGTCCCGGCGCAGTCGTCGCGCGCACAGAGCTGCCGCCGGTCACACGGCCTCGAGTTGTCATCGGTGTTGTCGCCGCTTCCCAGCCGTACCGAACGCCAAAACCGGCACGCGGAGCGCGACGCCGTATGGCGCGGGGCACGACCCACAAAACACGCGGCAGCGCGACCGCGAGGGCCTGCTGCTGCTCCCTCAACGCTGGCCAGATGTCTCAGACAAAGACTCCCTACAGCCTGTAACAGACTGTTGGGGCAAGTGCTGTTAGCAAGCACTTACGTAGGCTGGCACGGCACACGAGGGGGTCGGTGGTCAGTACCACGCCCAGCCACCTTTGTCTCACCAGTGATAATGTTAACGCACCGCACCAGGAACTTATTTGAGGCTGAGTCGACCTAGGGGAAGCCCGGGACCGGTTCAGAGAATCGTCACCGGCGTTGGCCGTGAGCGGGAATCGAACACGGGCCACCGGGTTCGTAGCGCAGAGAAGCGCTAACTGCTACGCCACCACTCCGTGAGAGTTCCCACGCTTTGCCCTACCGCCACACAATGTTTTGCTGATCAACTAACTGTGGCATGGCCATTTACACTGTCGGGTGGACAGAGCGTGGGGAGATTTAAAAACAAAAATATAAACATATGAATTTCGACAACGCGATATTCGCCAATAAACCTCACGCCCCCGCCGCGGAGCTACCTCGTGTCGCTGTCGACGCGGCACGATCCGGTATCGGACCCGTCCGTTGAGGCCCGCGTCCGCATCCGCGGCCGACAGGTGCGCCACGACGGCGCCGACACGGGCGTCCTCCGGGACACGGACGCGGTACGCCGGTGCGGCGAAGCGCGGCCGGTTGTCGTTCACGTCCTCGGCGATGACGAGTACCGTCGCCGCGCCTACCGGTGGCGGCTGCGGCGTCGCCGCCGCCCGCGTGCCCGCCCGGTCGCTCGCGAGCACCATCAGCTCGTAGCGCCCCGAGGACGCCGCCGACGTCAGGTTCGACTCCCGGTCGAGGTCAGCCGACGTGCGGATGACGCCGTCGCGAGCGCCGATCGTGAACGGCGGCGGCGGTCGTGATCCCTTGGGGCCGGGGTGGGGGGGTGAGAAGAGGGATTCCTGTTTGATTGATCGAGAGGGGGTGGCGGGAGAGGAGGAACTGGGAACACCGAAAGGTGAAAAGGTGCGACTCTGAATAGTTATTCGATTGTGTTGTACAGCTCGCTGGTGTGATTTCAGGTGATACCGGCGATTGTTTGCTGTGAGCTACAGGAAGCGGATTCTCGAAGAAGCTTCCGGCACGTGAAGTGAAACGTTTCGGACAGGGCTGGAATTTATTGACATTAGCCCAAGCACATATTCATGTGACGGTTTTTTTCCTAAAGTCATTGGTGATCAGGCCGCGAGCATCACCTTGATACACGTGAGAACCAGTTGAACCATCGGTGGCTGCCCACATTCGAACAGCAGAATCTCAGTGGTGGCGGCTCATCAATCAGACCTTGAGAGACCCCACCAATGCCCGCCGTTTGTTTTTGCAGCCGCGATGGAGAGCCAACTGAGACATCGGACCGGGGGGCATGGCGATGCGGCCACCTGATGCACAAATGGCGCATCGAAAAATTCGGCTGCCTGCGAGTGCGCGGCCACGAATCCCAAACCGTCGACCACATCGTTAACACCGCCACTCCTTTAAAGGAGGAACGGAGGAGATCCACTCTGCGTCTGAATAGACAATAGTGGTAACAGTTATTGAACAGTTGAAGAGTTTATTTAGAATTGCCCTGTGAGCTAAGAAGCGCTTGAATCGGGTTTCATCAACAAACAAAAAACTCTAAATAAAAATACGTTTGCAGGTCGCATAAAAATTATAAACACAATAAATACAGCAATGAAAAAAGTCAACAATTTTTTTTTTTACAATATATTACTTATTATAAATTTAATATTTAACTAAACTGAACATTAAGATTACAGAAACATATTGAATGTGCATCTAGAGTGAGGAATAAGATTGATAAAATATAGCAAAACGAAGAGAAACGCCTTTGATAAAATAATAACATCTAAAATTATTCTTTCATTCTCGCTGCTTTAATTATACGAAACAAGAAGATCGGGGCGAGAGCACAGAACGACTCGACCTCGCAGCAACGTCGCATGCCGGGCTTTAACATTTCCCGCAAGTCCACGTAAATAAGAACGCTACAACACCGAGCCTCACCTCCGGCCGCGACCACGACAGGGAGAACTCCACCTCCGCATTCTCTCCTTCGTCTGGGTCCAATGCGACGACGGTGGCCACCGTGGACCCAGGGGCCACGTCCTCCGGCACGGTCAGCGTGAAGGCCGGCCGGGCCCCGCCTTCCGGCGGCTCCTCCCGTGGGACCAATCCGCGGCCGGACACCCGCAGGGCCACGATGGCCGGCCCGTTGTCGTTGGCGTCGAGGACCCGGACGAGGACGGCGGCCGTGGCGGTGAAACGGGGGCCGGGGGGCCGCTCGGTCCGCGGCCGTCACGAGGAGATCGTGGAGGGCCGCGACTCGCGGTCCAGCGCCGGGCCACACGGAGGACCCCGCGGGCGTCCACGGAGAAACGGCGCTCGGGGTCGCCCGACGTATCTCGAAATCCAGCGCGCGTTTTCCCCTGCGGACAAAATGTAAAGAGTGATTTTAACCGTTCGGATAGCTGCAGACTTCGTGCTGCTTGGAAGCGAATTATCAAATAATGCATTGTTTAAATGCATGCCTATACACCTCAACATACTTCAATAGGGATTAGCATTGGTACAGCTATGTATATTAGTATGCACAATCGACAGGAAGTATAAGAACAATGGGCTTACAACATGCATATGCATAACGTGAGTTGATTACCAATTCAATAACCCAAACGGCAATGGATACCGATAGTCATTTATATGCATTCATTAATCCCTCCCCACTTCGTGCAAGAAGAGCACACAAGTGACGTCATCACATCTACCTCTCTATTTACAGGAGGATTTCTCCACAAATCTGGCCGTCGCCTGATTGTTGTAATTACTGGCGAAACGTCGTACTCCGATTGTAAATGTTGTGGCTTGGCTCTCCAACACACACAGGTGTGCTGTACTAGTGACGATTTGGCACGTTCTGTATACGTGACATCTCTTACTAGTTGGCTGTGTCTGGGGGTGGCGGGTTAAACGACACATTGAAATCTAAAGTGTCCGTCGCAAACGCAGTGGAGGGCGTGTGGGAAAGGGCCGACGCCTGGCGGTGGAGAGAAATAATGGGCTCACTTGAAAACGAATTTCTTTAGAACTGCTTGTTGTTGTTGTTGTGTTTAGTTTGTTGTCCTTTCTCCTTCACTTAGCACGGTTGGCTACGTACAATGCGAAATAAGTTCAGCATACATACCGCACTATACACTACACTATATCCACTACGCTATACACTACACTGCACACACTACGCTATACACTACACTATCACTACTATACACTTCACAACCATACTAAATTGAAAACGAATTTCTTTCCAACTGCTTTTTGTATGTACACGGGATGACGAGCTGACTTTAAATACAAAGATTGAGTCTATGGGTAGTGTTAGTCTCTGGGTAGTGTGTGTATAAGTTGAACTTCTTTCGCACCATACGTAGCCAACTGCGGAATCGGAGGTGCAGTGTTGAGTCTATGGGTAGTGTTGAGTCTATGGGTAGTGTTGAGTCTATGGGTAGTGTTGAGTCTATGGGCAGTGTTGAGTCTATGGGCAGTGTTGAGTCTATGGGTAGTGTTGAGTCTATGGGTAGTGTTGAGTCTATGGTAGTGTTGAGTCTATGGCAGTGTTGAGTCTATGGGCAGTGTTGAGTCTATGGGCAGTGTTGCGTCTATGGGTAGTGTTGAGTCTATGGGTAGTGTTGAGTCTATGGGCAGTGTTGAGTCTATGGGTAGTGTTGAGTCTATGGGCAGTGTGAGTCTATGGGCAGTGTTAGTCTATGGGCAGTGTTGAGTCTATGGGTAGTGTTGAGTCTATGGGCAGTGTAGTCTATGGGTAGTGTTGAGTCTATGGGTAGTGTTGAGTCTATGGGCAGTGTTGAGTCTATGGGCAGTGTTGAGTCTATGGGCAGTGTTGAGTCTATGGGTAGTGTTGAGTCTATGGGTAGTGTTGAGTCTATGGGTAGTGTTGAGTCTATGGGCAGTGTTGAGTCTATGGGCAGTGTTGAGTCTATGGGCAGTGTTGCGTCTATGGGCAGTGTTGAGTCTATGGGTAGTGTTGAGTCTATGGCAGTGTTGAGTCTATGGGTAGTGTTGAGTCTATGGGCAGTGTTGAGTCTATGGGCAGTGTTGAGTCTATGGGTAGTGTTGAGTCTATGGGTAGTGTTGAGTCTATGGGTAGTGTTGAGTCTATGGGCAGTGTTGAGTCTATGGGCAGTGTTGAGTCTATGGGTAGTGTTGAGTCTATGGGCAGTGTTGAGTCTAGGGCAGTGTTGAGTCTATGGGTAGTGTTGAGTCTATGGGCAGTGTTGAGTCTATGGGTAGTGTTGAGTCTATGGGTAGTGTTGAGTCTATGGGTAGTGTTGAGTCTAGGGGCAGTGTTGAGTCTATGGGTAGTGTTGAGTCTATGGGCAGTGTTGAGTCTATGGGTAGTGTTGAGTCTATGGTAGTGTTGAGTCTATGGGTAGTGTTGAGTCTAGGGCAGTGTTGAGTCTATGGGTAGTGTTGAGTCTATGGGCAGTGTTGAGTCTATGGGTAGTGTTGAGTCTATGGGTAGTGTTGAGTCTATGGTAGTGTTGAGTCTAGGGCAGTGTTGAGTCTATGGGTAGTGTTGAGTCTATGGGCAGTGTTGAGTCTATGGGTAGTGTTGAGTCTATGGACAAAATGTATGTTGAACTTCTTTCGCACTGTACATAGCCAGCCGTGCTAATTGGAGGTGCGAAATCCTCCCTGCCCATCCTCATAATATTATAAGCTCAGCCAATCGGGGAACTAAGTAAAAAAAAGACTTACGTATCCAACCAATTCGCATTCCAGAGTAGTGCACCTCCGATTAGCATGGTCGGCTACGTACGACGCGAAGGAAATTCAACGTACTGCACGGACACCTCGGTGTGTACGTGTCCGTGTTCAGACCCGAATCTGTCTCGCGTCATCACGGACGGGTCTCTCGCTTCGCCCTCCGGCCGGCGCTCGATGATTCTCGTGCGCTCATCGTAGCCCTGAGAGCGATTGTTTGAGGGCGCTTTACGAATTAAAATTATCATTATTCTTCTTCTATCACCCGTTGGACCGATGGAAAACGGAAACTCGCTTGCGTTGGCGAAAGTTCCTCGTCACCGGTTTCGTTCGCGAAATGAACGCCGGCACGACGCAACGCGATCCAGAATGAGTTTAGGGTAACAAACTCACATTTTAAAACATATATACGTAATATATAAATGCACGCGTGTTGTGCTAAATAAATAAAATAAGCAATACAAACTGCCTGTTAACTCGGAATCGTATCGTCGCAATCAAGGCCGAAAGCCGAGACGCCGCGGGGTCACGCTCCTCCGGCGCAGAGCAGGAGCCCGAGAAATGTTGGCGGCATTGTGCGACAAACACTGGGCGATTGAGCGAGCGCTCGACACAAATGCGACGGGCAAAGCGGGCCGCAAACGCCTCCGCCGAGAGACGGGATACTTAGCAGTCACTTTACCCGAGGCACAAGCGGGCCAGAATCACCTGCCCCATCAATGGCGGGGATTGTTAACGCGTGGACCCCGGCATTCCTCCGCCGATCTCCCCCTTCCTTTCCCGCGGTTCTTTTTTTTTGCGAGCGATGCCGCTCCGGCGCGACACGCGACGTCGACGTCGTCGTCGCGCGTCCGTTGCCTCCGCTGCTCGAAGCTCCCACCGGCTCTCCCACAGCGATGACCACGACCGTGAAATGTCAACCAGACGACGTCCGCTTGTGTCTCACAGAATTATGAGAGTCGTGATGATCATAATCATGACGACAATAGTCATTTTATAATTCGGAACGCGCACACGGTCAGTTTTCGCTCTCACTCTCCGGGAGAAAGAGGGGGAGGGGGTAGAGAGAGGGGTACAGAGAGAGGAAAGGAGTAAGAAGAGCGTAAAATATTTTGTTAAATGTTTCATTTAAAAGGGGGGGGGGGGTGAAGCACATAAAGCAAAGCATTGAAAAAAAACCGAAATGGTGAACGAAGCAAAGTGCCGACTACACCGAGCATCTTCTTGTTTCCTCTGATCGTAAAAAAAGAGAGAGAGATAATTATTTCGAGGCACATGAGGCCACAGATAAGCGGGAAGGCAGCCAGCACTCTCAACATTTGTCCAGGCTCTCAAACCTCAAACCTAGCCGAGTCCTCTTGTCTCTCCTTCACCACGCTGGCCACAGTGGGATTTGGTGGCAAAAGCCAGAAAAATGAATACAATTAAATGGAATACAGATAAAAAAATATATCCCTTCACTCTTCACTAATCCGTGCGAATTAGTTTGACTTTAAACCCTGCNAAAAAAAAGACATTAATGTTTGTGTGTGTCTATATTTTCGCGCACCGCGTTTAACAATCATAATAGAGGTTTTGTTGGGTTACTCGCGAAAATATGTGTTGTTAAACCCGCCACCACCCGACACAGCCAATTCAGTAACGTGCCAATTCGTGACTAGTTCAGCACACCGGTGTGTTGGAGAGTAAACCGACTACAACGTTTACAATTTACAATTGTAATATTGTTCGCGAAATCCCCCACCCTTCGCACGTGAAGTGCTCACAAGTAACGACATCACATCTACCCTTCTATTTAAAGAACGAAACACGAGGAGGATTTATCCACAAATCGTGCTGTCCGCCTGATGATGCTTGTTGTGATTACTGGCGAAATATCGTACTCAGTTTGCAAATGTTGTGGATTCGTCTCCAACACACCGGCGTGCTGTACTAGTATACTACACTATACACTACACACTAGTGCTGTACTAGTAACGAATTGGCCACGTTCTGTTTACGTGACAAATCTTACTAGTTGGCTGTGTCGGGTGGTGACGGGTTGAACGACACATTTATATTTACGGATCTAACCCAAAAAAAACTATATTATGGAAAACCAACGTGTTAAAACGTGTTCAACTAATTATGAGACGCATCGCAAACTTGTGCCTGGTGTCAATAAAGTTGCACATCTGGTCGCACGCACGCAGCCACCGAATTGCGTACGTACGTATGTACGCATGTTGAACTTCTTTCGCAACGTACTTGCTAAGGGCACGACGGGAAGGACAGGGCGCACCCCCGGAACTTTTTAAAGTGAAATAAAAAGTAGAGAGTGACTTTCTGTTGAATTCCGCATTGAAGACGAATCATCTCCTGCGCACAGCCAGTGGTGGAAATTCCACATCCTGATGGCGAGGCCAAGTCTCTCTCCGCGGGCCCGCTCTTGACTTCCCCGCAAATTCGTTCTCATTTTTATCGACCCTGGGGATGATGAGATGGTGGGCTGAGTAAAGCTCCCAACCAGGAGTTGAACTCGCAACCTTGGCGATTGCGAGCCACTCACTCCCACCACTGAGCCACCTGGTTGGTGTTCACAAATCTAGTCTCACAAGGATCCCCTGTATAGCCTTAACAGACTGAAGGGGCAAATGCTGTTAGCGAGTAGCACCTATGAAGGCCGGCACGGTACACGAGGGGTGGGTGGCCAGCACCACGCCCGACCGCCTTAGACTCCCCAGTGGCGATGTTTACTATACACCGCACCAGTTACTCATTTGAAGCTGAGTCGACCTAGAGGAGGCCCGGGACCGGCTCAGAGATAATCGTCACCGGTGTTGGCCGTGAGCGGGAATCTAACTCGGGTCGCCGGGTTCGTAGCGCAGCGCGCGCGAACCGCTACGCTACCGCTCACACACACACACGCACGGGGAGAAAGACACGCCAACTCCAAAGATACAGAAGGCGTCAGCGTCGGGATAAAACCCACGACCTCCTGTAAACCAGGCGAGGTAGTCGACATTTCCTAGCCACTGTGGTGATGATGAGAGAAGGAGAAACGCAGACTCCAAATATACAGCAGCAGCAGGCGTCGTAAGGGTCGGGATCGAACCCACGCGAGGTAGTTAACATCTCGCCACCCTGGCGCCCTTTTAAGATGCACCCCCCGCAACTTTTTTTTATAATACGGGGGAAGGGGCGAGGGGGTAAATAACTCTCATAATCTGTAGAATACGGTGATTGTAAAAGTCAAAGAATGCGATGCGACGCGGTGCGGAGCGGTCACGCAGCAGCGAGGGGCCGGCTCTTAAAGCCCCGCTTAATGAAAAATAACGCCGCGGGTGAAACATGGGAGACCACGGGACGCCGAGTCCGAGGAACTTTGTTCGTTAATCAGGGGCCATGCGGCGGCTGAGCAGAGTTCACCAGGAGGGTCCCAGGGACCCATACGGAGCTGCTGGCATTATTATTAATAGGGGTCTCGGAGATGCCAAAGCTTCTGGCAGGGGTCCACAATTTGCCAAAGTTTTCCTGCCGAGCGACAAGTGCCACGCTGTGCCCGGCGAGCGAGCGAGCGAGCGGCGACGAAGCGTCCCTGTACAGCCGCTTATTGGGGAAACATTCGTGCTCCGGGAAGCGTCGGTGCCTTCAAATCCGCAGACGCGCAGATAAGCAGACAGGCAGGAAGACAGGCAGACAGACACAGAGACAGACATACCGACAGGCACAGAGAGACAGATTTGTTTGACACTAGGGTAGAGTACAACTATGGGATGTCAAGGTTGCTCCAAACTCAGAATACAGACAGACCAACAAATACCGACACGACCAAGAATACCGAGAGAGGCACCAACGGCGTTTGTAATGTGCTACGTACTTGTCAATCTAGATCTTAAGTTTTCGTGACAGCAAGGATCCATACTTTGGTTCTTTCGGTAAAGTCACGTAGATGAAAATAAAATATTAAAAAATAATAAAATGAAAATAGTATTTTGCTGTGGCTGTTCCACCTGATGACGGAGGCTTGTGTTACCTCCGAAACGTCGTGATTTAATTAGTTCTTTTTTTTTTCATCTACGTGACTTTACCGAAACCAAAGAGTATGCTACGTACTACGTCAATTTAATGTTGTGCAGTGCTTTCAGATTTTCCGATCCTGTTTTTTAGTTACGTAAAATTGTAATTATCTATCGAGGAAGTCACAATGAGTCTAGAACTCTAAATCAGGAGGGTCTTGCTTTGGTATTTCATTTAAAATGTCTTGCCATCAATTATGATGAGATGATGAGCGCTTTTGCAAGTGGGAGCAAACCAGAGCACCCAGAGAAAACCCAACACGTGCGAGGGGGCAACACTCAATCCCCGCACAAAATGTCGACAGATTGCGATTGGTCCACTTGCTGTACTGCCTTCTGCTGGCGAGCCAGGATATGGCACCTCGACGCTCCGGGGAAAGGGAATTGAACGACGTCTGTACGATCGACCCAGTTGCTGCATGTGTAGCTATTGTGGCAGAGTAGGGTGTCACCAGCGGTAACACACTCGTGCCTCGCAGCATGAAGGGCCTGAGTTCAATTCCCAACTCGGGCGCCTTTCTGTGCAGAGTCCGTGTGTTCTGCGCCTGTTCTGCGTGGGTCTCCGCAGGGTGCTCTGATTTCCTGTGTCAGGCCAAGAAATAAAAAATAAACCACTCAACACAACGTGACTGGTATTGGCCACGCATCCCAATGGCCGAGAGAGACCACTCGCAATTTGCTAAATCTGGGATCACGCGGCTGCAACATCGCCAACCTGCTGTGACACAGAAAAAAAAACTTTGGCAGCAACCTCCTGAAAAAGTCTCGTGGCTCGTCGGGGCTTTCCTGGGGAGAAAAAAGTTTAAGAATAAAAAAATGAAACTATTTTTCCACATTTTAATTTTGCACTTTTTTTAATATAGTTAATCCGTAAAGTTGCTGTGTCCATGATGTGTTGTTTATTGCTTGTGTCGTTTTCTGTGCATTCACTTTGGTGATGTTATTGTGAAAGGAGCCAACTCATAAAAATAATAATGATCGTCGGGGTAGTCTTTTCTTGAGTCAGGCAGACAGACAGCCCAACAAACAGTCGGACTGACACAACAAATAAACAGTCAGACAGACATACACACAGGCAGACTATCTACTAAATGAACATGTACACAGGAGGCAGGCACAGCCTCCATGTGACAGACAGCTGTGCAGAGACACAGACCAACAGTCAGACAGACAGACGGATATGCAGACGGAGAGGCAAAAAGTACGATTTGGCAGACAGAAATGCCGCCGAGTAGGCAAGCAAGACATGCAGACACGCACACAAATGCCCTTTTAGTCAAACAATTAAGGAGCGTACAATCCTCAGCAACTGCCGAGGCTTATATAACCTCGTGCCACGGCAGATCTCTCGCTACTTCAGCAGTCTTTTCTTGCTATGGTTGTCCCACCTGATGACGATTGCTTGTGTTGCGATCGAAACGTGATCTATTGTTTTTTCTACCTACGTGACTTTACCGAAAGAACCAAAGAGTACAGTTCTAAGGAGTCGGTGGTGTGAAGGGCACACAAAGACGAAGATCAAAGCTCCCCGTGTAGCCTTAACAGACTGTTGGGGCAAGTGCTGCTAGCGAGCATCACCTATGAAGCCGGCACTGTGGCACACGAGGGAGTAGGTGACCAGCAACCACGCCCGGCCGCCTTTGTCTCCCCAGTGACGATGTTTACGCACCGCACCAGGTGCTCATGTGAGGCCGGTTCAGATAATCGTCGCCGGTGTTGGGGGCCCTTGAGAGGGAATCGAACCCGGGTGGCCGGGGATCGCACGAACGCACGAACGCCCCCGTCGGCGCTTCCAGCAAACACGCTGCCACCGTCCAGTCCCGCTCCATTAGCGAAGCGTTGCGAATGAAAAGGCGAAACGCAGCCCCGAGGGGAGAGAGAGAAAGGGAGAAAGCAAAAACAACATCGAAACTTTCCCAGCCAATGGCAACGTGGTGGGATGATTCACTTCACTGGTCGCGAAGCCCACCCCTCTCAAGGATTACTTCAGTTCCAGTATTGGCAGGCGGACGTTCTCGTTTATAGAAATATTCTTTTAAAGTGCCCACGCGACTGTTACCGAAACTGTTTTCATTCGCCTCGAGCCAATCGAATGGCCGTGGCTCTGAGAATACAAATGAGTTACTCTTGAGCGGATGAGTGACTCTCTATCCCTCTGTCGCTCTCTCATGAGCCCACCCTCTCAAGGATTAGTTCAGTTCCAGCATTGGCAGGGAGAGGAGGGGGGGGGCTTTTCTCGTTTATAGAAATATTCTTTGAAAGTTGCCCACGCGAATGTTACCGAAACTGTTTTCGTTCGCCTCGAGCCAATGAACGGTCGTTGCCCTGAGAACACAAATGAGTTATTCTTGAGCGGAAGAGTGACTCTCTCTCCCCATCTCTGTCTCTCTCCGTCTCTGTCTCTGTCTAGGATCTGCCCCACCAGTACTTAGGCTGCCAGCGGCTCAACCCAATGTTCCACCTTTTGGGGAACATCTTCAGGAAACTAGGGGTGCCCTTCTACAACAGCAGCTTCGTATATGGATGGTGCCTTACCTGGCTAACAAGCGCCATGACCTCGCCAACTTCGCCTGTGCTCAGGCGAAGTTGGCGGTGTACAAGACGAGGAAAAATATGCTGCAAGGTGACACTGACGGCTGCTCTGTGCTTCCAGTGTTCAGGGGCCTGCTCTAAGTGTGGCTCCGGCTGCAGCACGCGTACCACACACATGTCGGTGATGTGCGCGTCTTCTTCGAACGCTGGGGGGCCGGAAGGGCCCTCTGTACCAGCGTGGACGGCACCCTCGTGTTCACCTTCTGAAGTGCTCGCTCGTCGGCATGGTGTGCGCGATCACCACAACCACGTGACTTTTTGTGTTGTGCGCGGCGCATTTAGCGCCACAGCGCGTGGATTTATAGTGTTTGTGTTATTTGTTGCTGGTGACTTTGTGTATTTCATATTGAAATCGCCTCCAGTGGTTTTGCTGCTGGCGGCAATAAAAGTTGTTTAAAAGTCAAAAGTCCCTCTCTCTCCGTCTCTGTCTCTCTCTCTCATGAGCCCATCCTCCATGTGCACAAACCAACCAATTGGCGAGCAAGCGGCCAAATCGCCGCTCGCGGGTCCGGGGTGCAGGGCTCGCCGCACAGTGCGAGGGCGGCTCGACGGAGACGCCAGCGAAACGTTTTAGCGTTTCATAAAAGTTCCCTTGAAACAGGAAAGTATCTTTGGCAACGCGGGACGGCCCTGACACGAGTAACCCCTGGCCCCCCTAAAACCCACCCACGCGGCACTCCCACGAAATTCCAAAATTTCCAGAATCCGCAAGCCGACAGCTGCGAGCGAAGTGGTCACGTGACCGCGCCGTGTGACCACTCCGCGTGGCTGGCCCAGTTGAATTCGGGCGTATAGGCGGCACCACACCGGTGCAGCGTAACAACAACACACCGGGTCCTCGTGAAACAGTCCAACGATGTCGCTGTTGNCCCCCTTGTTGAGTGGAGCTGCAGAACTGTCCATCAAAAGTTTCCACTTAGATTCGGCGGCCGCTTTCCCATTCGAACGTGCGGTGGTGACACCACCACCACCACGAGTTATAATCTTTGTGATGCCACCGTCCCGCTAAGAAACAATTGCGGAAACGAATCGAGGAACCGTCCGACCAAGTCTAGGGCTCGAGAGTCACATCTTGCCTCTGGAACACGGAGCCAGCCAATTGTGCTGCACGGCAACAGACCGCGAAGCTTCATGTTCAGCCGCTCGTGTCAACGTTCGTCTTGCGACCGCTTCAACATCGCAACTGATTTGACTCGCACAACCATCACCCGCAAGATTTTCTGACCGGTGGCGAATCGCGGGAAAATAATAATATCGTGAAAATTTGAAAATTTTATATACGGGCACCACCGTGTACTGCCCGAGACGTTCAAATATTCTACCGCCGAACTCTCCTGAAAACGAGTCTCGTGAGACTGGGCAAGGCATTCTTGAACGAGGCGAGATTGTGTCCTGCTTACTCCTCCTCTACACGGGTACACGTTCATCTCGGCACTAAACAAACGCTCATTCTTGCTTACAACTTCTTCTGCGCTCGCACCCCGCAATATTTTCTGACCGGGGTTGCGAATCGCAGGACGGAAATAATAATCGCGGAATTTTTTTTTATTTCTTTATATCCGGGTAACAACCGGCGTACCCCCAATTCTGTTCATATGGTCTCGTGACTCTGGGCCCCCCGATTGAAGATTTGAACTGTACCAGAGCACGTGTTTTGTTTGCATGTTCACCACAAGTAATGTGGTTAATGCGGTAACATGATTCCTTGCAAAAGGTTTCAGTTTGGTGTTTTAAATCTTCACACAGCTGTTTTATTGCCAGAAAGGTAAAACCTCTTCTTATATTGATATGGCAAGGGAGGTCCCGTGATGTAGCTGCTCACCCGAGCTCTCAGTGCCCTGATAGTGGCGTTGTCTTTGTGCTGTTCGCCTTTTGGCGTCCTCTGGTCTAACACTGTTTGAGACTCAGCTCTAAAGAAAGCTGTCTCTGGTGTGGACCAATCAGATTAAAAGACGATGCGTATATTATCAGAGTATGTTTGTTTTGTTTGCATGTTCACCACAAGTATGTGTGGTTAATGGGGTGCATGATTTCTTGCAAAGGGTTTCAGTTTGGTGTTTTAACATCTTAACACCTATACTCTTTGGTTCTTTCGGTAAAGTCACTAGGTATAAAATAAAAAATATTTATACCTACGTGAAAGAACCAAAGAGTATGAATTCCTGCAGTCACGAAAGCTTCAAATCAAGATCTTAACACAGCTGTTTTATTGCCAGATATTATATATTTTGATCGTGGCAAGAGAGGTCCCATGGAGAATGTGACTCGTTGGGGTCAGGAGCGTGGTCCCCCGCGTGCCCGCTGCGTGTCGACCACGTCCGTGAGTGAATCTTGACAAACGCGGACGGCACCACATCAAAGTGTGAAATGTAATAACAGGCGTTTAGCCTTTCTGGCCAATCGGTTTCAAAGACAACGCATATCTTATCAGAGCGTGTTTGTTTGCATGTTCACAAGCACGGTGTGTGGTTAATGCAGTCACGATGCCTAAAAGGCACCATTTTGGTGTTTGAACATCTTAACACCTTTCGATTTAAAGCTTTCGTGACTGCAGGGATTCATCTTCTTGGTTCTTTCGGTAAAGTCACGTAGAAGGGAAGTAATAAATAATAAAAATAAAACATCCCTTCTACGTGACTTTACCGAAAGAACCAAGAAGATCTTAACACCTGTTGTTGTTATTTTGCCAGAAAGGGTAAAACATGTTATTTTTCAAACGTTGCTTCAATAAAAGGACGAGTTTGCTGGACTATTTTGCACATACTGTCATATCATTCGGCACAATTATGGCCAAGTCTCAGCTTACGGCTCAAAATATCCAACACCTTTTCTCTGCCCGCTCAGAATGGCGACTGTCACGTGACATGCACGGCACGATGGGAGGATTCATCAAACGGTCAAGATCGCGCCTTTTCTAATCTACAAGTAGTAGATTTGTGTATTTTTCCAGCACTCCTGAATAACAACAAATTGAGCCACCCCAAAAATGACAGAGTTCGGAAGCTGATTGATTTTACGCTGTCAAGGTGTCAAATCTCTACATTGAGAGATTTGGAGCTCAGAACATTTTAATCTCATTTCTATCTCGCCTGCTTCAGTCTTCTCTGCCTGAATCTGTCTCGAGATATCACTGCTACCCCTTCTGTTAAACAAAATTAATTCTCCACACGTTAGTCGATCACACCGTGGCCTTTGGGAAGGAAAAGTTTATGATGAGTGATGCTTTACACACCTTTTTACGCGCTACAACACAAAGGTTCGTTGCCCAAAACGTCGGTCACTGTATCCTTTAATTTTACGGCAGCACATTTTTCAAATGACGAATATTTATTTTATTTTTACCTCTGCCAATGCAGCAGCAGCGGCATCACCAAACAATTCGTTTCCTTGGCTGCTACATCCCTTATCTCACTGCATCTCTTGTTCACATTTCTTCTGTAATATAAGGGGAAAAAATCTGGCTGTCGCCTGATGAAGCTGGCTGTAATTACTGGCGAAACGTCGTACTCAGATTGTAAATGTTGTGGCTTGGCTCTCCAACACACACAGGTGTGCTTTACTAGTATACTATACTATACACTACACTATACACTACACTATACTATACACTACACTATACACTACACTATACACTAGTGCTGTACTAGTGACGAATTGGCATGTTCTTTTTACGTGACAACCCTCACTAGTTGGCTGTGTCGGGTGTGGCGGGTTTTAACGACACATTTATATATTTACGCACTCTAACCCAAAAAACCCTCTAATATCTCACTGAAAGGGGGGGGGGGGCAGCATAACCCAGCGGTTGTGGACCTCGCTACGTACGTCTGTCTGTGTGCTGAACTTCTTTCGCAACCGCACGTGGCCCACCGCGCTGATCAGAGGCACGCAACACGCCCGAGTGATGGAGGGTCAAATACGAGTCCACAGTTGCGATGTTTTGGTCAAAATTGTGACTCGCACATTCAGCTCAGCTTACGCGGACGCACAGTGTAAAATCGTCCGGGACTAAAACAACTACATGAGCGTCTCTTCAAACCTAATTTGGCCAATACCGTGCCCATATTTTTTTTGCTTGGGAAACACAGCATTCTCTAGAGCTTTGACCCCACAAAAGAAATTCCGTGCAGTCGTCGGAGCATAAAATTACTCGAAAAAATATCACGCGTTAATGAAATAATAAAATGCTTCTACATACACAGTGTGCTTATAGTTGTGTGTGTGTGCGCGTGCATGCATGTGTGGGGAGCGGTGGTGTAGCGTTAGCATGCCGTGCTACGAACCCGGCGACCCGAGTTCGCCAACGCCGGTGACGATTATCTGAACCGGGTCCTGGGCCTCCCCGAGGTCGACTCAGCCTCAAATGAGTACCTGGTGCGGCGTGTAAACATCGCAACTAGGGAGACAAAGCGGCCGGGCGTGGTGCTGGCCACCCACCTCCTGTGCGCCGTGGCGGCCTTCATAGGTGCTCGCTAACAGCACTTGCTCCGACAGTCTGTAAAGGCTACACGGGGCATCTTTGTGTGGGGGAGGTGAGGCGTGGTGGTGAGCGAACTACGCTAGGAACCTGGTGAACCCAGTTTATTCCTGGTCACAGCCAACATCTGGCGCCGCGTGTAACAATTTCAGTTTTCAGTTTAATTCATTAGGTGTAGCCCTGTGAGCATTCGGCTTTGAATCGGGTGCAACCGCAACAAACAAAAATTAAAACATGAACAAGAAAACAACTTAAAGTGACAGAAAAATCCAGGAAAAAACTGCAAAGTCTTCCAGAAAAAGTACCATATATCAATGCTGTATGCAAAAATCCAGTGGGATGCAAGTCAAACAACAACAACCACAAAACAACTTAAATTCAAGCCATCAGTAAAACTCCCTACTACAACAAACAAACATGGCCAAACCAAAAACTTTTCGAAATCACCAAAATAAAGCCATAAGAAATGTAACAGTGATCATAGGAACTATGACCGAATTTTCACAATGAACGACATAAACAACATGTGCCACCAAAACCCTGTAGCCATAGCTGGCTGCATGAGTCATTCCACAACAGCAGGAGCATCAGTAGGAGTATCAACATTTTTCAATGCACCTTTTAGATCAGCACACTAAATCAAACACAAGATCATACTTTGCAGCGGTCATCTGGAACGAAAACATCAGCACTGGGGAGAAACAGGCTTTGACGTACCAGTGTCTCATCAGCAGTCGGGCTTGCTGTGAGGCCCGGTGGGTTGTTTGAAGAAGATACTTTTGTTATGCGGGTCAGCAGCGGCTTTTGGCTCACCGTCGGACAGAGACGGCGGTCACCGCATCGCGAGGCGCTTTCAGACGCGCTTCTGCGGCCGTCTGGAACGCTCTTCCTTTCCGATATTAGGAAGCCGATTGGAGCCATGCACTTTTAATCATCTCGATTGACAAACTAATTTCTTTAAAACTGATTTTTTGTGTTTCATTTGTTGTCCTTCACCCCCCCCCCCCCCGCACCTTCGATTCGCACGGTTGAAACGAACGGTGCAAAAGAAGTTCAACATATACATACATTCACACTACCCATAGAGTAACATTACCCATAGACTCAACACTACCCATAGACTCAACACTACCCATAGACTCAACACTGCCCATAGACTTAACACTGCCCGTAGTCTCAACACTGCCCATAGACTCAACACTGCCCATAGACTCAACACTGCCCATAGAGTAACATTACCCATAGAGTAACACTACCCATAGACTCAACACTACCCATAGACTCAACACTGCCCATAGACTTAACACTGCCCGTAGTCTCAACACTGCCCATAGACTCAACACTGCCCATAGACTCAACACTGCCCATAGAGTAACATACCCATAGACTCAACACTCCCATAGACTCAACACTGCCCATAGAGTAACATTACCCATAGACTCAACACTACCCATAGACTACACTGCCCATAGACTAACATTACCATAGACTCAACACTACCCATAGACTCAACACTGCCCATAGACTAACACTACCCATAGACTCAACACTGTCCATAGACTAACACTACCCATAGACTCAACACTACCCATAGACTCAACACTGCCATAGACTCAACACTGTCCATAGACTCAACACTGCCCATAGACTCAACACTACCCATAGACTCAACACTGCCCATAGACTCAGCACTGCCCATAGACTAACACTACCCCTAGACTCAACACTGCCCACTGACTATCACTACCCATACACTCAACACTGCCCATAGACTCAACACTGCTCATAGACACTACCCATAGACTCAACACTGCTCATAGACTCAACACTACCCATAGACTCAACACTGCCCATAGACTCAGCACTGCCCATAGACTAACACTACCCTAGATCAACACTGCCCA
The DNA here is from genome assembly GCA_018977245.1 of Lethenteron camtschaticum. Lineage (NCBI taxonomy): Eukaryota > Metazoa > Chordata > Hyperoartia > Petromyzontiformes > Petromyzontidae > Lethenteron > Lethenteron camtschaticum. Next base: position 1,328,953 of record MU249630.1, read on the forward strand.
TTGACTATCACTACCCATAGACTCAACACTGCCCATAGACTCAACACTACCCATAGACTCAACACTGCCCATAGACTCAACACTACCATAGACTCAACACGACCCATAGACTCACACTGCCCATAGACTAACACTACCCTAGACTCAACACTGCCCATGACTATCACTACCCATAGACTCAACACTGCCCATAGACTCAACACTACCCATAGACTCAACACTGCCCATAGACTCAACACTACACATAGACTCAACACTGCCCATAGACTCAACACTGCCCATAGACTCAACACTGCCATAGACTCAACACTACACATAGACTAACACTGCCCATAGACTCAACACTGTCCATAGACTCAACACTACACATAGACTCAACACTGCCATAGACTCAACACTGCCATAGACTCACACTGCCCATAGACTCACACTGCCCATAGACCAACACTTCCCATAGACTCAACACTGCCCATAGACTCAACACTGCCCATAGACTCAACACTGCCCATAGACTCAACACTGCCCATAGACTCAACACTGCCCATAGACTCAACACTGCCCATAGACTCAACACTACCCATAGACTCAACACTGCCCATAGACTCAACACTACCCATAGACTCAACACTGCCCATAGACTCAACACTGCCCATAGACTCAACACTGCCCATAGACTCAACACTGCCCATAGACTCAAGCCGAAATATAATAATTTGGGGGGGGGGGACACATNCCCCCCCCCAATATTCAAATATGCTCAAACTGTCCCCCCAATATATTGCTATAAAATAGAATTCTGTATATGATTGTCGTTATGGTTGTACTTTATAATCCCTAATCTCTGCCATTACATACAATGAAACAAGAAAAGGTAAAAAAGAAAACAGAGCAATGTAATACATACACTATTAGACATTGTTGTAAAAAAAAGTACATCCGATGTGTATGAATTATTTATATTTTAGGCAGGAAATATTTTCAAATTTAGATTTTTTTTGGGGGGGGGACCCCAGACCCCTGGAAGATTTGGTCCCCCCAATGTTGACTCCATGGCTACGGCCTTGTAATGACTCGATGCCCCCGATGCACAAATACAAAGTAGGAGACATAATCACAGCGATGCCCCCGCCACTGTCTGGGCTTGAACCAGCTGAATGTGATACTGTTAGTTGTTTCTCCGCATCTACATCATCATCATCAGCTGTACGTACGAACGAAAGAAGAAGTCTATCTATGCCTGCCGCAAAATAAATACGGTTAAAAGTTTTTACACCGGTGGTTTTCATTCGGTTACCGGTGATATAACAACAGTATCCATAAGAGGGTTTTTTGGGTTAGATCGCGTAAATATATAAATGTGTCGATAAACCCACCACCACCCACACAGCCAATTAGTAAGGTTTGCCACGTAACAGAATACCAATTCGTCACTAATACAGTAGGAGAGCAAACAATCGGAGCACGACGTTTCGCCGGTAATTACACATAGCTTCATCAGGCGACGGCCAGATTTGTGAAGAAATCCTCCTGTTGCATTCCTTAAATAGAGGCGTAGATGTGGTGGCGTCACTTGTGTGCCCTTGAGCGAAGTGGTGGGGAGGGGAGGAGATTAATGAATGCATATAAATGCATACCACTAATAACAACAGCAGCAGCAACAACCTCGAATAATGAGGATCAATGTCTCTCCCATGGCAGGCGAGGCCCCATGATCCACGCACTCCAAGGCGGTGGTGGTGGTGACCGTGGTGGTGCCCCCCGCCCACCACCACCGGGGGCCTTCGCGAGGGCTTCCCGCTGAACTCGTCATGCGGAGCGCGGGGTCAGAGGCCTGGCACCTGCCCCCATCTTTGACCCCTGTGCCCTCTTCCCTCCACCCAGGGCTACGGGTGGTGCCATGCGGTGGCGGCAGCGCAAAGCCTCCCTCGGCGACAAGAAAGAGAAGAAGAAAAAGTGCAACTCGTGACCCTAAGGGTCGCAATGATTTTTATTTTTCAACATTTAAGTTTCGACAAACTTTCGCTGGCCTTTAACGTCGGTAAAAGCGCAGCCTGCGATTGCGTGCTGGCGGAAGGGCGAGCTCTGGGAGCGCCACTTTTTAGGCTCCTCAAAAATGTGAATTTGGCCTACTCTTCCCACGCCTGGCCAGACGTCTTGGAGAGTTNAGAGTACCCGTACTTTCCCCGCCACCACGACGCACGCGGCATGCCGAGCGACCGACCGTGGTTACATCTACGGGACCTTTTTGGCAGTATGGGAAATGATAAAAAAAGAATAGTTTTACCCTTTCAGGCAATAAAGCAGGAGGTGTTAAGCTGTTCAACACCAAATAGAACCCTTTTGCAAGGCATCACGCCGCATGAACCACACGTGCTTGTGGCAAAACATGCAACGAACATGCTCTGATGATGATACACGCATTGTCTTTGAAGCCGATTGGCCTATACCAGAGACAGCAGCCTTCTTTACAGCAGGCGTCAGGGTCGGGATCGAACCACGACCTCCTGTATACCAGGCGAGGTAGTTAACATCTCCTAGCCACCGTGATGATGGTGAGATACTTTTGACTTTCAAACAACTTTTATTGCCGCTAGCAGCAACAGCACTGGAGCGATTTCGATGCGAAAACAAAGTCACCACGACAAATAACACAAACACTATAAAAACACGCGCCGTGGCGAAGGCGCGCTACGCGCAACGCAAAAAAAGTCACGTGGTGGTGCTCGTCACGCCGGCGACGGAGCACGTGAGAAGGTGACGAGGAGGTGGCGTTCCACGCTGGTACAGAGGCCTCTTCTGGCCCCCTCACCACCAGTGTTAGACCAGTTTCAAGGACATTGTAATATTAATTATAATGATTAATTATCAGAGCATATTCGCCACAGTGTGCGTGGTTAATGCAGACTTGATGCCGTGCAAAAAGGTATCATTTGGTGTCTGAACATCTTAACACGACTCCTTTTATTGCCAGAAAGGGTACAAACATTATTACTACACGCTTTCTATTAACTCACTCTGTCTGTTGTTGTTGTATCCTCAAATCTTGTAACTCAATTTAACCCACTTCCCAATGTGGTTCGACTGCAAATTGGTATACTTATGCATACTGATGACAATACTATATTATTAAAAAAATGTAAACATTAATTTTCTATGTTATGTTTCGGCTTGGTTTAATTGTCCACTCAACTGACGTTGTCTGTAAATCACCAGGGCCCCTTATGTATGGCAAGCTTCGGGCCACTTCCTGGATCGTGAGTTTGCCATTACGAGTACATTTCATGAAAGTGTTTTAAAAATAAATTTTTAAATATTAATTATTTTTCATCATTTTGGATACTGCAAAGTTTCCAAGATATAGCTGCTCGACCCGAGCTATACGTGTTCTGATCCTTGCATTGTCTGTGTGCTCTTCGCCTTTTGGCGTTCTCTGGTCTGACATGTTGTACAAAGCCAGTGAGTGGGTGGACAATTGCATTGTGTTTGTCGTTGTAGCGTTCTTACCCAGTGCCTCTACTGGACATCCGTGAATAGAACTTCATAGCTCATCGGATTACTCCAGAATAAATACATATTTTGATTCTGTTTGGGGAGTTGGGGCGCTGCCCTACTTAAGTATCTGCTGAATATTGTAACAATAATTTCCAGACAATGTAGTTTAAAAAAATAAACATTTAAGTCAAAAATAACTACACAAGGTACTAATTTAAGTAATTTTCGTTCGGTTGTTTTCCTTTCATTTAGAATCAGTTCCTAATGGAATCGCTCCACTAAAGATCGAGTGTAGATCTGCAAGATCTTACGTGTATAATTGTGTTTTCTCTTAAGCCGCTACTTGTAATCCGGATAGGCATGCGTGCTTCACATTTAAAACTGGAGTGTGCTGATGAGTCACATGGCCTCACGTATCTGAACCGGTCCTGGGCCTCCCCTAGGTCGACTCAGCCTCAAATGAGTACCTGGTGCGATGTGTAAATATCGTCACTGGGAACAAAGGCGGGGCGTGGTGTTGGCCACCCACCTCTCCTGTACCGTGCGGCCTTCATAGGTGCTCGCTAACAGCACTTGCCCCTACAGTTGTTAAGCTACACGGGGGATCTTTGCTTTGTTTTGTGCACCGCGGTTTTTTTTATGTTGCAAATGTCAAAACGTTGTTGGTGGTGGTCGTAAGCACAGCACTCGGTTAAGGCCACTGCTGATTTTGCTTGTTGTGGTCTGTGAGGCTGGGCGGCCGGGTCAGAGGTTCCATACTGCCAAGCAACTTGTATGGTAATTGGTTTATTGTTTACAAGCAGTTATCTTCAATTTTGAAAGATTTTATTTTATTTTGCACGTTTGTATCATAACAATTATAAAATGCTGTGCTTTTTCTTTAATGACAACAGAGGGTCAGGGAGGGCATGGGTCTGTGGCTCTTGTGCCGTGCGACCAGGGGGCTCTGAACACCTCCCACTTGTCGGCCGTCGGGGAAAAATTGGCACCAATGGACTTCTCGTGCTAAACGCACCGGGCGATGGGGGTCCTCAGCATGGGCCGGGTGGCTCTGTGGAGGTTATTGAACCACGGGGTCGACGAAAGTCGGAGTGGATTGGCTTTTGTTGATAGCTTTGCCGTCTGTACATCTCTCTCTCCGTATTCTTCGAACGCTGGGGAGCCGGACAAGCCCTCTGTACCAGCGTGGACGGCACCCTCGTGTTCACCTTCTGAAGCGCTCGCTCGTCACCGTGGCGGCGCGATGACACCACACCACGTGACTTTCTTTCGTGTTGTGCGCGGTGCTTTTAGCGCCACAGCGCGTGGATTTGTAGCTTTAATTTAATTTGTTTGCTGGTGACTGTGTATTTCATATCGAATCGCCTCCAGTGCTTTTGCTGCTGGCGGCAATAAAAGTTGTTTAAAAGTCAAAGTCTCTCTCTCTCGTCTCCATCTCTGATCTCGCTCGTCGGCTTCCTCTGTTGACGTCTCTCTTTGGGCTGCATCTCTGCCCCGACTGGACATCTGCGAACAAGAGCTTCATAGCTCATCGGATTCCTCCTGCAGTCGAAACAAAGGTTGCGATTCTGATCGCTCCGTAGGCCGTAGCTCAGTGGGCCTTTGCAAAAGAGCCTTGGTCTGCGTTGCGCCGTTATTTAGCACGTGGCAGAAACATTGGAAAACCAACTGCAATGTCAACAGCTGTAGTGCGTGACAGCATCGTTTAGCATGAGGCTGCGTTCAGCACTCAAAGGCTAACGCGTGATTGAGAAGAATAAAATGGCATCTTACAAAGTCATCTCTGGCTCAACATCCTATCCCTCAGCGATGGGCTCATTGAATCGGCAAGCCCGCGACGGAAAGTTACATCACAGCACGTTGCCTCGGCACCCAAAACTCATCAAATGTTGGAAGCTAAGTTCGGGTTGGAGCCTGAGTAACCATTGGTGGGCTGGGAGTACACCAGGTGTTGTAGGCTTGGGCTAGGAACTGGCCAAGCGGTGGCGATACAGCGATTGGTGAATTCATCTGTGCGGAGCGTTACATATCACTGCCTCGTATGTGTGGAGATTCTCTAAACGTTCATACATGGAATTGGTCGACGCATCACCAAGCATAAGCCTCCCAAAACGGGGTTTTGAGACTTGGGAAGGACATTGTGGTACATAAATGGCATTGTTATTATTATCATCGCAGAAAGTCACATCACGTTGCTCTGTTGTGTCCCGATGCTTCTATAGCCCTGCCAAGACTCCTCGGGCTGACGGAGTGAATCACTGGTCTGAATACGAAAAAAGAGATTTGCATGTATTTAGCACTCACATGCAACTTGCGCCCCGCACCCAAAAGTATTCGACAAAATGCTGCAGAAGTAATAAGAATATCGGCAGAGGAATAATTGCTTTGGAGGGAGATGGGGGGAGAGATGTGGAGAGATGTTGGAGAGATGTGGGGAGATGTGGGGAGATGTGGGGAGATGTGGGGAGATGTGGGAGAGATGTGGGGAGATGTGGGAGAGATGTGGGGAGATGTGGGGGAGATGTGGGGAGATGTTGGAGAGATGTGGGGGAGATGTGGGGGAGATGTTGGAGAGATGTGGGGGGATGTGGGGGAGATGTGGGGTAGATGTGGGGATATGTGGGGGAGATGTGGGGGAGATGTGGGGGGATGTGGGGGAGATGTGGGGTAGATGTGGGGAGATGTGGGGAGATGTGGGAGAGATGTGGGGAGATGTGGGGGAGATGTTGGAGAGATGTGGGGGGATGTGGGGAGATGTGGGGTAGATGTGGGGGAGATGTGGGGGAGATGTGGGGAGATGTGGGGGAGATGTGGGGGAGATGTGGGGAGATGTTGGAGAGATGTGGGGGGATGTGGGAGAGATGTGGGGAGATGTGGGGAGATGTTGGAGAGATGTGGGGGGATGTGGGGGAGATGTGGGGTAGATGTGGGGGAGATGTGGGGGAGATGTGGGGGAGATGTTGGAGAGATGTGGGGGGGATGTGGGAGAGATGTGGGGTAGATGTGGGGGAGATGTGGGGAGGTGTGGGGGAGATGTGGGGGAGATGTNGGGGAGGTGTGGGGGAGATGTGGGGAGATGTGGGGAGACGTGGGGAGATGTGGGGAGATGTGGGGGAGATGTGGGAGAGATGTGGGGAGATGTGGGGGAGATGTGGGAGAGATGTGGGGAGATGTGGGGAGATGTGGGGGAGGTGTGGGGAGATGTGGGGGAGGTGTGGGAGAGATGTGGGGGAGATGTGGGGAGATGTGGGGGAGATGTGGGGGAGATGTGGGGGAGATGTGGGGGAGATGTGGGGGAGATGTGGGGAGATGTGGGAGAGATGTGGGGGGATGTGGGGGAGATGTGGGGGAGATGTTGGAGAGATGTGGGGAGGTGTGGGGGAGATGTGGGGGGGATGTGGGGGAGATGTGGGGAGGTGTGGGGGAGGTGTGGGGAGGTGTGGGGAGATGTGGGGGAGATGTTGGAGAGATGTGGGGGAGGTGTGGGGGAGTGTGGGGGAGGTGTGGGGGAGATGTTGGAGAGATGTGGGGGGATGTGGGGGAGATGTGGGGGAGGTGTGGGGGAGATGTTGGAGAGATGTGGGGAGGTGTGGGGGAGATGTGGGGGAGGTGTGGGGGAGGTGTGGGAGAGATGTGGGGGGATGTGGGGGAGATGTGGGGGAGGTGTAGGGGAGATGTTGGAGAGATGTGGGGGAGGTGTGGGAGAGATGTGGGGGGGTGTGGGGGGATGTGGGGGAGGTGTAGGGGAGATGTTGGAGAGATGTGGGGGAGGTGTGGGGGAGATGTGGGGGGATGTGGGGGAGGTGTGAGGGAGATGTNGGGGGGATGTGGGAGAGATGTGGGGAGGTGTGGGGAGATGTGGGGGAGATGTGGGGGAGATGTGGGGGAGATGTGGGGGAGATGTGGGGAGATGTGGGGGAGATGTGGGGGAGGTGTGGGGGAGATGTGGGGGAGATGTGGGGAGATGTGGGGGAGATGTGGGGGAGATGTGGGGTAGATGTGGGGGAGTGTGGGGGAGATGTGGGTAGATGTGGGGAGGTGTGGGGGAGGTGTGGGGAGATGTTGGAGAGATGTGGGGGAGATGTGGGGAGATGTGGGGGAGGTGTGGGGGAGATGTGGGGGAGATGTGGGGGAGATGTGGGGAGATGTGGGGGAGGTGTGGGGGAGATGTGGGGTAGATGTGGGGGAGATGTGGGTAGATGTGGGGGAGATGTGGGGTAGATGTGGGGGATATGTGGGGGAGATGTGGGGTAGATGTGGGGGAGATGTGGGGTAGATGTGGGGGAGATGTGGGGTAGATGTGGGGGAGATGTGGGGTAGATGTGGGGGATATGTGGGGTAGATGTGGGGGATATGTGGGGGAGATGTGGGGTAGATGTGGGGGAGATGTGGGGTAGATGTGGGGGAGATGTGGGGAGATGTGGGGTAGATGTGGGGGAGGTGTGGGGGAGGTGTGGGGAGATGTGGGGTAGATGTGGGGGAGATGTGGGGTAGATGTGGGGGAGATGTGGGGAGATGTGGGGTAGATGTGGGGGAGGTGTGGGGAGATGTGGGGGAGATGTGGGGAGATGTGGGGTAGATGTGGGGGAGATGTGGGGTAGATGTGGGGGAGATGTGGGGGAGATGTGGGTAGATGTGGGGGAGATGTGGGGAGATGTGGGGTAGATGTGGGGAGACGTGGGGAGACGTGGGGAGGTGTGGGGTAGATGTGGGGGAGGTGTGGGGAGATGTGGGGTAGATGTGGGGGAGGTGTGGGGGAGATGTGGGGAGATGTGGGGTAGATGTGGGGAGACGTGGGGTAGATGTGGGGGAGATGTGGGGTAGATGTGGGTAGATGTAGGGGAGATGTGGGAGAGATGTGGGGAGATGTGGGGTAGATGTGGGGGAGATGTGGGGAGATGTGGGGGAGACGTGGGGAGACGTGGGGGAGGTGTGGGGTAGATGTGGGGGAGGTGTGGGGGAGATGTGGGGTAGATGTGGGGAGGTGTGGGGGAGATGTGGGGGAGATGTGGGGGAGATGTGGGGGAGATGTGGGGGAGATGTGGGGGAGGTGTGGGGTAGATGTGGGGGAGGTGTGGGGGAGATGTGGGGAGATGTGGGGGAGATGTGGGGGAGGTGTGGGGTAGATGTGGGGGAGGTGTGGGGTAGATGTGGGGGAGATGTGGGGGAGACGTGGGGAGACGTGGGGGAGGTGTAGGAGAGATGTGGAGAGATGTGGGGAGATATGGGGAGACGTGGGGAGATGTGGGGAGATGTGGGGGAGATGTGGGGGAGGTGTAGGAGAGATGTGGGGAGACGTGGGGAGGTGTGGAAGAAAAACGCCCTGCTCAGAGGCTCAATCGCCGTCTCCCAAGCCACCAGCGGAACGCAGCGACGGGCTCGTGGAAGAGCGCGGCACAGACAGCAAATCGAAGTGTCGGTCCGAGACCACGGAGCACCTCAGACAACGCCGATCACTCGTTTGTTTAGAGCGCCTTTAGGTGGTGTCCGTTTGTTGTCATTCCCCCGCACCTCCGATTGGCACGGTTGGCTATGTACGGTGCGAAAGAAGTTCAACACACATACATACATACTACAATACACTGCACACTACTTTATACTACACTATACACTACACTATACACTACACACTACACTACATACTACACTATATGCTACACTACAATATATTACAATACTATACACTACACTACCATACACTACACTACACACACTACACTATACACTACAATATATTACAATACGACTATATACTACACTACACACACTACACTACGATATATTTGCAATACTATACACTTCACTACGATACACAACACTACCATACTAAATAGGAAACTCATTCCTTTCGAGCTGCTTTTTTGTCTTTAGTTTGTTGTCCTTCCCCGCACCTCCGACGAGCACGTCGGCTACGTACGGTGCCAAAGAAGTTCAACGTGCACACAAAGCAATACACGCGCGTGCACATGCGCCACCAATCCCACAACCTTCCGCAGATCCCACAAAAGGGCAGTCGCGCAGCTACGATGGGCTAGACGTGGGTGGGGTGGGCCGGGTAGCCGAGAGCCTGGGTTCGAATCCTGCCCGTGGCTAAACCGCGTCCTCAAGCGCAGTGAGTTGGTGGTCTCAGCCCAGCGACGAATGGCCGCATTTTTTTTTTAAATATCAAAAACATTACATTTACACCTCAGTTTGATTAATTCTAGCTCTTTGTAAATGTCCGAACGATGGTCCACTTTGTTGAGCTATGTTTTGTGGGCAGGTCGCTTCTGAAAAACAAGTTCATACCTCGGTGGGCTTTGCCTGGCAGGATGAGGATGTTTTTTGTTGCCTGTGTTTGGGTGATTTGTTTACCTTTCTTGTACTTTATACTCCGATCGTGTTTTTGTGTTTGTTGTTGTGACGTTCTTACCCTGTTAAAAATAGCTTTATAGCTCATTGAATTTCACCATTATGAATAAATATTCTCATTTTGAAAGTGTTAAAGATTCTGATTTGTCTCTGAAGCAGAGCATTTGGACAAGTTCTGCCCCCTTTTGTGCGCAACAGAGGTCGCCTGAAGAGATCTCGGAGGTAGCTCTGTGATATCCATTTCTGTGGGCCGTTCTATGAACACCAAGGGTTGCAATGTTCAGTGCGAGATCTGAATGTATTATTATGAATATTATTTAAGACCGAAACAGGAGGATTTCTCCACAACTCTGTCTGTCGCCTGATGATACTAGTTGTTGTAATTATCGGCACTCGAATTGTAAATGTTGTGGTGGGTTTACTCTCCAACACAACTGTAGTGCTGAACTAGTAACGAATTGACACGTTTTGTTACGAGACAACCCCTACTAATTGGCTGTGTCGGGTGGTGGCGGGTTAACGGCACATTTATATTTATGCCATCTAACCCAAACAAACCGCTATAATGGATGAATGGATTATGTTTCTCATGACCCGACGCCGATAGCACAATCAGGATAACAGGATAAGCGTGGGGGTGGGGGAGAGGCAATGAATGTAAAGTATAAAAAAAATAACAACATCCAAGCACTAGCCAGGAAACGGGCTCAGCAAGTCGAGCAGTGACGGGACAAAAAAAGGGACCCACGGCGCTCACGGTGATTCCCACGGCGCACGTGGACCGCGTCTTTTAGGAGCCATAGGACAACCCCAGCGCTAGCAGATTGGGAGAGGGCCTCAGCACCACCGGCGTACACCCTTAAAAAGCTGCATGGAAAACCCCAAAGGGCGATCACGTAATTAATTCTGCTCTCAGCGTGGCATGACCCCAGCGTGGCATGACCCCAGCGTGGCATGACCCCAGCAAGTCCTGGGAGGAATCTTAATCTCACTATGGCAGCTCAACTCCAACTCAGGCCCTGGGAGTAACGCTACCAGAGTTTCTTTGTTTCCTCCGGTGTGGTGCAAGTCTCAGAATGGATGTCCCACAGCATTCGTGAATATCAGGACTGGGCTCATGGAAGTACGGGGAGCAGGCGCTGAAGTGAGCGTGCCACCTCGTGCCCTGCAGCCTGGCACCAGTCGGGGAGGGGTCTCGGCGCCAGGTCTCAAGTCTCCTGGCCTCATGCTCGATGGGCGAGATGTTAACTACCTCGCCTGGTATGCAGGAGATCGTGGGTCCGATCCCCACCCTGATGCCTACTGTATATTTGGAGTTTGCGTGTCTCCCTCTCTCCCCGTGTGGATTTTTCTCCGGTCCTCCGGTTTTTCCCTCCACATTAGAATCAACGTCACGCCTTTAGAGTATTTGGCCACATTCCCTTTCCACGTGAACGACTGCTTTGCTGAGCTATCATTTGTTGCCAGGTGGCGTCTGAAAAAATCTATCCGTCCAGTGCTCGCCGAGCTGCATTGGCTTCCAGTTGCCAAACGAATACATTCTAAGGTGGCACTCATTACACACAGAGTGCTTTCCACAGATTAACCACGATATCTTGGCTGATCTCATCAAGGACCATAAACCATCATCATGCGAACTCCGGTCATGCTTGCAGAGGCAGCTTTTGGCCACTTTGTTGAGCTATCATTTGTGATAGCCAGGTCGCTTCTGACAAATATATATGTAGCTCAGCTTGGGGAGGGCTTCTTCCAGCAGTGGATAGACAATGGCTGATTCATTTAAAATATAGTTTAGTTGTAGATGATGCGAGGAAATAGGCGAGCTACCTCAGAAGTAGGCGGGGCTAGCGGTGTAGTGGGTGTGGCCATGTACAAAGTGGGCGGCGCTCACGGAGGAATGGGCTGCCAGCCGCACGCGAGTCCTGGCTTTAGCCAGTCCCGCACACACTGAGTCCTTACCCACCTGAACCCACTCCGCATCACCATCGCAATGACTTCACGCGGCGGACCAGGCTTGGGGGGGNGGGACGCCTAGGGGGGGGCTCCCGCGGACGAGGGAACCCGCGAGTCCTCACCTTCGTCTGGGTCGCTGGCGTTGAGGCTGACGACGGCGGCTCCCAGCGCCACGTCCTCGCACACTTCCACCTCCAGCCGCGAGCTCGCGAACGCCGGCGCGTTGTCGTTGACGTCCAGCACGCTGACGTAGACCCGCGCGAGCGTCCCGCTGCCGTCGGAATTCCCAGCATTGCCGGCGACTCGGGGGTGTCTCCGTCGCCGGCAGAAGCGTCGGGCGGATTCCCAGCGGTGCCGAGCTCCCGGAAGCGACCCCCGATTCGCCGCCGTCGCCGCCGCCGCTCGGGGGTTCCGCGAGTCCCCGGCGGGAACGGCGGTGACGCTGAGCGTGAGCGCGTAGAAGGGGCGAGCCTCGCGGTCGAGCGAGCGGAGCAGGCGGATGGCGCCGCTGTGCCGGTCCACGAGGAACGTGTCCCCCCCGCGTCGTCGTCGTCCGCGAGCGAGAAATCCGCGAGAAGCCCCGGCTCCGGCGACGCGGCTGACACAGTGCCCACAGTGCTGCCTGGTCAAACAGATAACGACGCAAACAATACGCAGAATTAACTCAATTATACTTCGATTTAAATCTTTTGGGACTGCCGAGACTGAAAGTTTTGTTTCAAATTGCGATAATGACACATACAATCCAAAAAAGAACAGATTTCATAATGTTTTATTTTTAGTATTTTATTATTTCCAGCCTACATGATTATACCGTCCGGTCCGAGAAGGTGAACACTACTACACTTGGCAGACCCTATTCAAATCTTTGTTCGTACCCCGCGTGGTGAAAGGGAGAATGAATGTTTTGTTTTTTAAATAGAAATAATTTAAAGCTTACACATATTCAACCCTGCCACATAAAGCACTGAACAGCGATTAACAACAACGCAAGGTAATGTTTGGCAAACGAATACAATTTTATATCAGTATTCGTCTAAGCTACGGGGACCTGTTTTTGCACCGTACGTAGCCATCCGTGCTAATCGGAGGGGGGGTTTCGGGAGAGTGTGATGCAGAGGTGGAGCAGTGGCTCGGAGTGCACGGAACTTGGCGACCTGAGTTCAATTCATGGCCACGGTTCACATCATCAGCGAGTGATATCTGAACCTGTCCTGTGCCTGCCGTGCACCAACCTGCACTGACCAGCGTGGTGAAGTATGGTCAAACAACCCCCATGCATTCATTCAACTGCCGTGCCAGAGATGAAATCGAACTGGCGAACAGCTGGATTGGAGGTCCGGTGGTGTGCTGCTGATTGTGACAGCATTGTTTGTGGCAGCTGTCTTTGTTTCTCAGTTAAAAAGCCAGACACTTGTGTTTATTTTGACTCTGGACATTTATTGTTTACAGAATCAGAGTATTTATTTATACTGGAGAAACCCGATGTGCCATGCAGCAATTTTTTCACAGATTTCTGTTCCAATTGTTTTTTCACAGATATTCATGCGGTTACCGGTATTCTTTGTTTGTTACTTGGGTGCAATTGTGAACAAGAGCCATATCAGACATGAGTACATCGAATCAGCATAATCATTGGGTTCACTGCAACTCAAAGACTCAGCCACCTACAAGGCGCGTGGTGAAGTTAGGAGATATCCCGTGTGTGAGCTCGTGGCATTTGAAGGCCTGAAGACCAGAATCGGTGATCTCGCCGATAATGTGTTCATCAGGGCGGCATTTCCTTATCCTGCTGCCGCCGCCGCTGCTGCTGCTGCTGGTGCTGCTGCTGCTGCTGGTACCTGGGGCCGAGTCCTCGGCACCGTGAAGACGAACGCCGCCGCTCAAACCGCGCCAGGGACACGGCCGCCCGCCCATCGCCTCCGCCCGTCTGGCACGCGCAGCGGCACTGCCACGGAGAGCAAAACGGGAACACGGCGGTGACGCCAAAGGCGGTGGCGGCAGCGCCGGGGCGATGCGCCGCCGGGCCACTGCAGAGGTTTCATGGGTTCGGATTATCCGGCGGCCGCTCCTGATGAAGAATACGGTCAAACACTTACGCGTCCGTCTCTTTCGGAGAAAACGCGTCGTGACGGATTAGTGCAGGCCGGTAAAAAAAACACGTGAGTTTCAAAGCGGTCCACATTCTCTTCAAATTCAAGTTCAAGTTAATTTATTAGGTAGAGCCCTGTGAGCCATTCGGCTCTTGAATCGGGTGCAACCACAACAAACAAAAACATGATAAAGAAAACATCTTAAAGTGACTATGTGACTAAGTGCAAACAGAAAATCCAAGAAAAGACAGCAAAATATTGCAGAAAAAACACCGTACACCAACGCTGTGTGCAAAAATCCCAGTGGGATGCAAGTCAAACAACAACAACCACAAGACAACTTAGATTTTGATGGCATGGCTGACACAGTGCCCAAGGCGCTGCCTGGTCCAACAAACAAGCAGTGCCGGATTATTATCCTCGTAGCAAAAGTAGCTGCATATGCTACGGGCCCCGCGCTAAATGCTTTCAAGCTATTCTGCACTTACTCTATTACTACAGTACTATACCGCATTAAACTTTTACGAACGACTGGGCGTTTAATGTTAGCGATTTGTTGTATTATCTGGCTGTATAGCAAGTAAAAAGAATACAATTTCTTTACTATGAAAGTAAAAAAATGTGTGTTTTTATATTTTTGCATTTTTGTTTTAATTTAAGGGTTTATTTATAACATTCTCCAGGCCCCGCACTACCTTAATCCGGCACTGCAAATAAGCAAACAACAAATACAAGCATAAACAAGTGAATATTCAGGAAATCGTCATCAAAATATTCATTTAAAAACCTTTCTTTAAAACCGCGATGCAGTTCTTCAAGAACGATTGATTGTTTTTTTTTTGCATAATTCGCAGTGAATTTTTAAAGTTCCGTGACATAATTCGCAAGGGGCGCCAGCGTCATGGCCCCGAATTTTTCCAAATTACACCGTCAACTTACTCAGTTGGGACGTACGTAGTAGGGAATATTGTCCTCTGTTGCGAAAACAGACTTGGCAAGGAGACTCAGCGGGTGGTATGCACTTTACGTTGAACTTCTTTCGCACCGTACATAGCCTACCGTGCTCATTGGAGGTGCAGTGTTGAGTCTATGGGCAGTGTTGAGTCTATGGGCAGTGTTGAGTCTATGGGCAGTGTTGAGTCTATGGGCAGTGTTGAGTCTATGGGCAGTGTTGAGTCTATGGGCAGTGTTGAGTCTATGGGCAGTGTTGAGTCTATGGGCAGTGTTGAGTCTATGGGCAGTGTTGAGTCTATGGGCAGTGTTGAGTCTATGGGCAGTGTTGAGTCTATGGGTAGTGTTGAGTCTATGGGCAGTGTTGAGTCTATGGCAGTGTTGAGTCTATGGGCAGTGTTGAGTCTATGGTGCAGTGTTGAGTCTATGGGTAGTGTTGAGTCTATGGGCAGTGTTGAGTCTATGGGCAGTGTTGAGTCTATGGGCAGTGTTGAGTCTATGGGCAGTGTTGAGTCTATGGTGCAGTGTTGAGTCTATGGGCAGTGTTGAGTCTATGGGCAGTGTTGAGTCTATGGGTAGTGTTGAGTCTATGGGTAGTGTTGAGTCTATGGGCAGTGTTAAGTCTATGGGCAGTGTTGAGTCTATGGGCAGTTTGAGTCTATGGGCAGTGTGAGTCTATGGGTAGTGTTGAGTCTATGGGCAGTGTTAAGTCTATGGGCAGTGTTGAGTCTATGGGTAATGTTGAGTCTATGGGTAGTGTTGAGTCTATGGGCAGTGTTAAGTCTATGGGCAGTGTTGAGTCTATGGGTAGTGTTGAGTCTATGGGCAGTGTTAAGTCTATGGGCAGTGTTGAGTCTATGGGTAATGTTGAGTCTATGGGTAGTGTCGAGTCTATGGGCAGTGTTAAGTCTATGGGCAGTGTTGAGTCTATGGGTAATGTTGAGTCTATGGGTAGTGTTGAGTCTATGGGCAGTGTTAAGTCTATGGGCAGTGTTAAGTCTATGGGTAGTGTTGAGTCTATGGGTAGTGTTGAGTCTATGGGTAGTGTTGAGTCTATGGGTAGTGTTGAGTCTATGGGCAGTGTTGAGTCTATGGGTAGTGTTGAGTCTATGGGCAGTGTTGAGTCTATGGGTAGTGTTGAGTCTATGGGCAGTGTTGAGTCTATGGGTAGTGTTGAGTCTATGGGTAGTGTTGAGTCTATGGGTAGTGTTGAGTCTATGGGCAGTGTTAAGTCTATGGGCAGTGTTGAGTCTATGGGTAGTGTTGAGTCTATGGGTAGTGTTAGTCTATGGGCAGTGTTAAGTCTATGGGCAGTGTTGAGTCTATGGGTAGTGTTGAGTCTATGGGTAGTGTTGAGTCTATGGGTAGTGTTGAGTCTATGGGTAGTGTTGAGTCTATGGGTAGTGTTAGTCTATGGGTAGTGTTGAGTCTATGGGTAGTGTGAGTCTATGGGTAGTGTTGAGTCTATGGGTAGTGTTAGTCAATGGGCAATATGTACGTTTAACTTCTTTCGCACCGTACATAGGCAACCGTGCAAATCGGAGGTGCAGGGAAGGACAACAAATCAAGCGTCACAATGACAACGACGCACACACACACGCACGCACGCACGCACGGACGCACACACACACATGCACGCACACTTGCACACACTTGCACACACGCACACTTGCACAAACGCACGCACACACGCACGCACACAAGCACACACGCACGCACGCGCACGCACACGCATGCACGCACACACGAACGCACGTACACACGCGCTCACACAGGCACGCACACACGCACACACACGCACACACACACACGCACGCGCTCGCACACGCACACACACGCACACACACACATGCACGCACACGAGCGCACGCACACGCACGCACACACGAACGCAAGCACACACGCGCTCACACACGTACGCACACACGCACACACGGACGCACACACGGCCACGCACACACACACGCACACATGCGCGCTGGGCACACTTCGACACGCATTGCGATACGCAGGTCACAGATTTAAATGCAAAAGTCGTTCCTCGCATTAACTAAAACTAAACAATATTTTAAACGAATCAGCCATGTTCTATCCACTGCTGGAAGAAGCCCTTCCCAAGCTGTCCCCATCTATCACAGTTCCGTGATGTTAGAAAATAAACTAAAACGTATTTTTTAAATCTTGATTTGAGGCTTTCGCGACTGCAGGAATCCATACTCTTTGGTTCTTTCGGTAAAGTCACGTAGGTAGAAAAATAAACATTTATATTATTTTTATTACATTTTTTCATTTTATTTTACCAGGTAAGGCACAGTGAGCTGCTACGTAGCTCTTGTTCAGAAGCGACCTGGCCACAAATGATCGCCCAACGAAGTGGCTTCACGTCATCGTCGTCGCGTGGAAATGTACCGCAGCCAAAGACTCTAAGCGCGTGATGTTGATTCTGAATGTGGGGAGGAAAACAGGAGGACCCGGAGAAAAACCCACACGACCACAGGGAGAGAGAGAGACGCAAAAATCCAAATATACAGCAGGCGTCAGGGTCATGATTGAACCCCACAACCTCCTGCATACCAGGCGAGGGAGTTAACATCTCTTAGCCACCGTGGCGCCTCAAGATAATCAATAGATGGTGGTGGTGGCATCTACATCTGCAGAACGCGATGAACCAGTGGCATCTACATCTACAGGAGATTATACAACCTTTAAAGCCATCCCCCGTGCTTAGTGTGCATGCATTACAACATGTTTGGAATCGAAGGGATAAAGTTGGACTTACGAATAGATCGACTTATGAACAGACCTCTGGAAACAAACTCGTTCGTAAGTAGAGGCACAGCACAGCACGGGAACCTCCATGATCTCTTGTTGCTACTGCTGTGATCGCGCGTTCTACGTTATGCCCTTGGGTAGAGGCGCGCGTGGTGGATTTAAAGATCCGCACGCGAATCGGGAGACGCCGCTTGGCCACCGCTGCTCTGGGGCAGTGATTCTTCACTGGGTGCACGCTGAGCCCCCTGGGGGAGCGAGATGCCCTTTCTGGGCGTAGCGAGACATGGACAGATTTCTTTTCGAAGGTAAATCGTCGAAAACACAAATTAAGCATGCGCATCTTCTTGGTTCTTTCGGTAAAGTCACGTGGAAGGGAAATAATAAAATAATAAAATTAACATAACAAAATACAATTCTCACGACGTTTCGGCCACAACGCAAGCAGCCGTCTTCAGGTGAAGAACAGGTCTGTCGGAAAACAGCGTCTGACGAAGAAGCGTCTGACGCTGTCTTTCCGACAGAAGAAGCATCAGACGCTGTCTTTCCGACAGACCTGTTCTCACCTGAAGACGGCTGCTTGCGTTGGCCGAAACGTCGTGAGAATTATATTTTATTATATATTTTATTTCCCTTTACTGACTTTGCCGAAAGAACCAAGAAGATGAATCCCTGCAGTCACGAAAGCTTTAAATCGAAATTTAAGCATGGGCACTTAAGTTGAACTTACTTTGTTTCATCAAACCCTATGTATTTATTAGCAGCAAAATTGAAGAACCGCTGCTCTCGAAGGGAGCGTTTGGCCGATTCCTTCCACGCCGGACAGACTTCTTGGAAGACGTGGGGGGTTACCCGCACTTTGCCCCAAGCACACGTGGCGCTGCAGTCGACTAACTCCGTGGTCTACTCACTCACGATGCCGCTGAGTGGTGAGCGGTTGGGGAAGAGTATTGCAGAAACTTGCCCCATCGTTTCAGCAGTCATGCAATTTGCGTTTAGCTTTCTTACTCTGCGCTCCTATCGTGTCTGTGCATTGTTTCTTTGCTGTAACTTTCTGAGCCGCCCCCACTGGACATCTGTGGGGAAAAAAACTTCGTATCTCATCGGATTCTTGTCGTCCTTCCCCCGCGCCCCCAATGAGCACGTTTGGCTACGTGGGGCGAAATAAGTTCAACATACAAACATACTGCCATAGACTAACACTGCTCATAGACTCATCACCGCACCTCTGATTAGCACGGTTTGCTACGTACGGTGCGAAAGAAGTTGAGCATACAGCATGTCCCCGGGTTGCGGAAGACCTGGCTTACGGAAGTAGGACCTCACGGAAAACGTACGGAAATGTACGCGCGAGTTACGTAAGCGCGAGGTGAGTGTGGCGCGGCGATGTTGCGCACGAACACCGCCAAACGCCGCCTTGACCAAGCCTGAGCTTCACCACTAGGGTTAAAGTAAATTATTTTTTGTAGCGTTACCTAATTATTTTACTTTCGTATCGTACAGGACTGTATGCTGCAATACATATGATGCGTACTGAGAGAAAAGCAACTCGCAATCGGTAGGGAAGGCTACGACTATTTCCGGCTATGGGATTTTATCTTGATTTTGGGGGGGAATTTTGTTCAGTTTCCGACATACTGAAATCATTCTGGGGAACCTAACCCTTCCGTAACCCGGGGACTGCCTGCACACACACACGCCGATTACAAAGTCCGGTTCGCGTGCCAAGTGATCAAACTTCGCCCCTAATCCGTTGTAATCGCGAAGCATGTGCCGCGGTCGCTTTGTGACCGCCCCTTTGGGAGAGAGAGAGATGGCAGGAACGGGACCGGTGGAGACAAAGTGATGGTGTTCATCGCCCCTCGAGTCGAGCGGCGGCAGAACGCGCACCGGCGGAGCGAGCAGGTCAAGAGGCGAGGAGTGGGAGGAAAAGCAAACGGCTTCGAGAGGCTTGACAAAAAGACACAAACAAAGGTGCCCCCCGTGTAGCCTGTAACAGAATGCAGGGGCAAGTGCTGTTAGCGAGTAGCACCGATGAAGGCCGGCACGGCGTACGAGAAGGTGGGGTGGCCAGCAACGGCGCCCAGCCGCCTTTGTCTCCCCAGTGGCGATGTTTACCGCACACCGCACCGGGTCCTCGTTTGAGGCTGAGTCGACCTAGGGGAGGCCCGTGACCGGTTCAGATAATCGTCACCGGTGTTGGTGGTGGCCGTGAGCGGGAGTCGAACTCGGGTGTCCGGGTTCGCAGCGCAGCGCTCACCGCTACTACACTGCCGCTCCCCACAGGGTCGCACACACGCAGAGGCACGCACAAGCACACACGGGGCCACCGGTTCAAGATACGGAAAGCTTGGCTTAGCATCTCATAGAAACTTAGTGGGTCAATAGTGAGGACACACAGCGTTATTATATTTATTTAACACTGGCATTAAAAAAAATTGCGTGCGTTGAGTTTTTCGTTCTCCCCCGCACCTCCGATTAGCACGGTTGGCTAAGTACGGTGCGAAAGAAGTTCAACGATACATTTTAATAGTTTGATCTTTAAGTTAATGTTTTTGTTATCTGTTACATTATATTTGTTTTCATTCTTCCTATTCAGATGACGTTTAAGAATGTAAAGACAGTTGATCAAAATAATTCGTGAACATTCAAACATTATTCTTCCCGTAAGGGAGAAGTCACGCACGCATCAATGTTCACGGAAGTCAGTGTTTGCGAAAATAAATGAAAATAACCCTTCACTATATCTTCAAATAAATATAATAACCCTGTGTCCTGACTTTTGGGCCACCCTATATACACACACACACGACAGACAGACACATACACACACGTTTTCCCCGTGTAGCCTTTAACAGATTGTTGGGGCAACTGAGTTTGGTGGCGGTGATGTTGCTGCTGTGTTGGCGGTGGTGAGCAACCACAACCAACAACAACAACAAAACCTCAATGACAATGTGGCCTTAATAGGCGACGTTCCAGGCAATGACCCTTCTTCAAAGTACACGGGGGAGCCATACGCGTCCTCGCGTTCCCTCCCTGTTCACGCTGTCTACCCCACACTGGCCCACTCCACCCCCGTGGCCCAAGCGACCTGTTGATTCCACACTGGCCTGCTCCACCTAGCGGACCCCTCGTGGCCTAAATGTCCACCCCACACCGGCCTGTTCCGTCTCCCGCGGCCTTGCGGACTGCCTGGCGACCCCGCGGCCCACAGATTGGGAACCCGCCGGTAAACCAGATTCGAGATCCGGCTGAGAGTTAAGAAGCCGCTTGGAGGGGGGGATGTGGGGTGGGATGTGGGCTCAGCCATGGTGGCGGAATCTTTACGCCTCAACAGCCGCGGAGACCTCTCGAGATCGATGTCGACGGGCCCTGTTGGTGTGGCCACGCAGGGCTCGCCCGGGGGGGGGGGGGGTTAGTGACCGTGCGGGGCTTTTTCTGTTTGCTCAGCGGGCCTTCCACAGCCCCACTGCCCCCCCCCCTCCATCGCTCGCGCAACGGGGACGGAGCGGCGCGCACGGCAAACACTCGGCGGGCTTGGAGGAGGAGGAGTCGATTTATGTGGCGCGGGGGAGGGACATTGGCGGTGGGGAAGAAGGCAAGATGCCGCTCAACCAATCCCACATTGCATTCATTACTTTGACCAGATATGGGTTGNTTTTTTATTCAAAATTTGTATTTTTACCGGTACGACAACACTAACACATTACACTTTGTACAACTCAATTTATAAAATGAGCGTTGCATCGACGACTGTGGGTTTGAAGCCGGGCTTGAGGCGCGCCGCGTGATTAAACCAGATTTTCAAACCAGGTTCTCAAAGATCAAGCGAGATTTCATTCAAATGAATCCACGTTCTCAACGTCCAAAAATATTGCCTGTCGACGGTAGATTATGGAACCCGCAAAACGCTCAAACCGAGACGTGTCCAGACGCCACACGGGCCAAAGTGCTTGGCAGCCACCGCAAAGATCCTGAGCTCGAATCCTGGGAAGCGGCCCATCATTAAACTGCGTTCCCAGTGTAGCGAGTTGATGATGGCAACCTGGTCACCACTATAATTAAACCCAACATCAAATAAAATTGCTGAACGTAGATACATTTCAGCCCTGATACTTAACAATGTTGGTGTATTAAAGGTGAAGCCCCTTGAACAAGACAACATTTCAGAAGCAAATACAGGTTTTTTGGGTTAGATCGCGTAAATATTTAAATGTGTCGTTAAAAACCCGCCACCACCCGACACAGCCAACTAGTAAGGGTTGTCACGTAAACAGAACATGCCAATTCGTCACTAGTACAGCACTAGTGTATAGTGTAGTGTATAGTGTAGTGTATAGTAGTGTATCGTGTAGTGTATAGTGTCGTGTAGAGTGTAGTGTATAGTAGTATAGTGTAGTGTATAGTAGTGTATAGTGTAGTGTATAGTGTAGTGTATAGTAGTGTAGTATAGTGTAGTCTATACTGTAGTGTATGGTAGTGTAGTATATAATGTAGTGTATAGTAGTGTATAGTGTAGTATACTAGTACAGCACACCGGTGTGTTGGAGAGCCAAGCCACAACATTACAATCTGAGGCCGTGACGTTTCGCCACTAATTACGACAGCTTCCTCAGGCGACAGCCAGATTTGTGGAGAAGTCTTACCGTTTCGTTCCTTATATAGAGACGTAGATGTCTTGACCACCCTTCTGCGCTCTTGCACAATGTNGGGGGGGGGGGGGATTACTGAGGCAACGTACATGATGTGCATTATGCGAGCACAGACGTTTCGATTGCAACACAAGCAATCATCATCAATCGAAACGTCGTATGCTGTTATTTAATTTGTTATTTTCTCTTTCTACGTGACTTTACCGAAAGAACCCAAGAGTAATTCCTGCAGTCACGAAAGCGCCAACTCAAGTGTGAATGTCTTTGTTGTCGTCACAATAACCCAACACATTGAAAATATAACCGTGGAGACGGCAAAGGGGTTTTTCGATGTTTTTGTTCTTGAAAACCAAGTCCAGCTGCCGACGCACGACTTCGTGCCGTGCGCGAGGAGGACCAACGGGCGACAATGGATGGGACAACATCAAAGCATCTTCGAGGCTCTGGAACAGACAGCGAGGATAGTCAGGGGCGAAGGGTTGCCCACGGAGCGGCCAACCGCTCGGCTCGAGGATGGCTGAAGACAAGACACCCACAGTCACCGGCACACACCGATGGCTTTTGGTTGGACTGCCAGACGGCAGGTGGAGATGAAACGTGAATTATTTGAAATCTGATTCGGTCATCCGTCAATCAGCTGCTGGGCTCTCTCCACACTGCGTCGGTCATGGGGAGCGGGGGGGGTGTTTGCGCACTACGCGTGAAAGCACGAAGATCAGACATCTCCCACCACTGACGACGTTAACCGCGTGGCCTTGAACTGGGGCCACCGCTTTCAGTCAAGTGCAGTAACCACTGCATATTCCTACGTCTTCAAGTTGCAGTGTTTTTCGTGAACCTCTTCTTCTTTTGTACGGCTGCTGATGTAGATGACAATTTCACATTCCGGTGGCCAAACCCAGATCACCGCTGCGATGTCTCCTTCGAATGTGTGGATCGGGGCATTGCGTCGTCGTGCGTTGCACTTCGGTCTGTCCTGGATGTGACCACAGTCGTACCACGCCTACTGGATAACTTCCAACGTTCCATTTGTGCACCAGGTATCCGCATCCACCATGCCGTGTGCAGCTTCGTGGAAGATCAAACCCCAGAGGATCTTCTGCCTTGGGTGTTTCAATCGACTGATGAGAACACTCTGGATATAACGAGAGTCCTAGATCCGTTGGCGTCGTCGGAGTCGACGAGCAGTGGCCCAACGAGAGAGCGCAAGAGCGCGAGATTCACCCACGGGCAGCGCTGTGAAGTGGCACGGCACGACACGGCATGGCACGGCACGAGCAGCCCACCGGGTCGCCGTGCCCGTGGCTCCGAGCGTCATCGTCCCCCTCGCCCGCCCGCCCGCCTGGACGACGTCTCGTTGCTGCGCTCCCGTTGCTCCCGCAGCTGCCAGATGCCTCCACCCTCCCCCACGTGTCCAGGCGCGCGTCGTGACGTGTAAAGTGGGTAACGCGGTGGCTCGGAGATGTTAACTGCCTCGCCTGGTATACAGGAGGTCTTGGGTTCGATCCCGACCCTTGACTCCTGTTGTATATTTGGAGTTTGCGTGTCTCTCTCTCTCCGTGGTCGCGTGGATTTTTCTCCGTCCTCCGGTTTTCTCCTCCACATTTAGAATCAACATCACGCGTTTAGAGTATTTGGCTGCGATGAATGTCCACGCGATCAGCCACTTGGGCGAGCTATCATTCCCACCAGGTCGCTTCTCAAACAGAGCTACGTATGGCTGAGTGAGCCTTGCCCGGTAACACAAAACACATTGTTTAGTTGTACTGCAAGGTCTGACCACGTCCGTCCAGTACTCGTCGAGCTGCATCTGGCTTCCCGTTGCTGAACAAATACCACGACGACGGTCGCGCTCGTTCCACACAAAGCGCTCGCCACAAATGACCACAAGACCTCGCCGATTTCGTCAAGGAGCATAAACCACCACCGCGCGAACTCCGGCCACTGTCGCAGGCAGCGGCTTTTGGCTGAACCGTCGAAGAAAGACGGCGGTCACCGCATCATCGCGCGGAGCTTTCAGATGCGCTTCTGCGGCCGTCTGGAACGCTCTTCCCTTCCGATATTCGTTGTCACTGGAGCTATCCATTTGTAAATCCTCTAGATTGAAAACGAACTTCTCTAGAACTGCTGTTATCTTTGTTTGTTGTCCTCGTCCCGCACCTCCGAAGCGCGGTGCTACGTACGGTGCGAAAGACGCGCATACATATGTAGGGCGTTACAGGGGGCTGTTTGTGTAGGGCTGTTTGCATAGGGGCTAACGGATAACAAACACAGTGGGCGGGGACTCCGTGAGCACACGGGGTGGTGCCCGCAACGACGTCCGTACTGGACGGCGTGAGGGGGTTTCGATCCTCTAGGGGGTATAAAAAGGGTTGAGCCAGAGAGCTCGGGGCTCAGTCTTAGTGTAGTTAAGGGAAGAGAGAAGACCGGCCAGATAGGCCCTGGACTCCCCCTGGGACGCCGCCCTTGTAAGGGCAGTGCAGGCTGGAGCCAGTGGCGTGGTCCCGGAACCAGAGTCAGACCTCTGGGATTCCGGGTACCGTAGCCCGACTGACCAGTGTCGGGCCAGACAGCCTCCCCTAGCCCGTTAGCGGAGGACTCGGCTAGGAAGGCTAGCTAGGGGTGAATTCCCAGTTGTACGGGTGAGGGGGCCGATACATCCCTCCAGTATTGTAAGACATTGTGCGAATAAATACGTGTGCCTTACCCCGTTGTCCACGCGTCTTCAAGAACACTTCATCTGGCGTCAGAAGAACCAAGAACATGGACACGCGCCAAACAGCTCGAGCCAGGGAACAGCAAACGGAAGACGCAGCCGAAATTGTCGAGCCCGAGATGGCTCAACAAGACGACGTGCAGCCGGGGCCGGACGCGTTCTTGCCGGAGCGTCGCCATG
This sequence comes from Lethenteron camtschaticum, assembly GCA_018977245.1. NCBI lineage: Eukaryota > Metazoa > Chordata > Hyperoartia > Petromyzontiformes > Petromyzontidae > Lethenteron > Lethenteron camtschaticum. The sequence continues at coordinate 1,354,113 of MU249630.1, forward strand.
AAGAGGAGCAGCGGACAGACCACCTGAGGCTGGCTCACGAGAGGCTGGCGGAACTGCTCTACGCCGCTGCCGCTACGCTGGAGAACATCACACGGCTGGGGGCTGGTGGTCCACCGCGGGGCGAGGGGAGCCGGCGTCCGGAGCGCCTTCCCGCCATTTCTGAAGATTCAAATTTTGAATTTCCCGCCATCGACGCGGCGACCGCTAGGGGCGTGGCCAACCTCAACCTGGGGTCCGACATCGGCCGCGCTGGGGCTGCCGCATCAACGACGGAGGAGGGCGCGTCATCAAAGCTGCGACAGGCGATGCCATCTGCCGTTCGCGCCGAGACGCAGCCGGGTCGGGGAGACAGCAGCCCACGGGACTCCACGGCAACTGCTGCGCTGCATCAAAGGCTGCCCCCGCTTAAAGAATTCGTGGGCGCAGAGGGCGACTGGAGCGGCTTCCGAAGACGCTTCCTCGCCCACCAAGAAATGGCTAAATGGACAGACGCAGAAGCTCTCAACGCCCTGCCGGCGCTCCTGGACGGCGACGCGCTTGCCGCTCTAACATCGGCACGAAGGAAAGGCGCTCTACGTTACCAATGGCGCTGCAGCTGCTGGGAGGGGTCTACGGACCATCGGCGGAATGCAGACAGGAGTTCTACGACCGCAAGCGGGGAGAAAAGGAGTCGCCCCTGGCGTACCGAACGAGCCTCCTGGCGTTGGCCAAGTCGGCCTTCCCCCGTATGGATGACGACGGCATCGACGCTATGGTGACGGAGAAAATACTCCTCCTGGCTGACGATCTTGACATCGCTGTCGTCACACAGGAGGACGCGGAAATGACATCGCTCCAGGCGGCGCGGCTCCTCCACGCAAACCTCCTGTCGCTCCGGCGAAAAGCCAGCAAGGCATCGGCGGGGCGTGCGGTGGCTGCAGCCACCCTTCCGACGGAGGAACTCTACGCCGTCGACCACCGACGGCAACAGGCGACGAGTGCACGGCCGGGCCAGGACGGGTCGGGCCGTTCCGACCATTCGTCACCTCCGACGTCGCTCCCGCGGTGCTTTAACTGCGGCGTCCGGGGCCACGTCGCCTCGGGGTGCCGCTCTCCTCGTCAGCGCGGGACGACACCTCACAGGGACGACGGGCCTCATCCCAAGCTCCACCATCAAAAACCGGCGAGTCGCGGCACCCACACGTTTGGCCCACACACACACCCGTCACGCACTCAAACACCGCGACGAGAGGGGGCCGGTATCACGCACCATCGCACCATCACGCACCACTCCGGGTACCCATATCGAACCCGGCCAGTGGTCCGTGCTGGCCGATCGTGTGGTTGCCGCATCGTCGGGGTCGTCGGCCGTTGTGGGTATATCGACGGGGTTGAAGTGCGCATCCTGGTCGATACGGGAGCATCGGCGACTATTATTTCGGAATTAATTATAATATTCTCCCCGTCCGGAGTCGTCCCTTGATGCCAGTTAACATACCATTCTATGCGGCTAACGGGGGCTCACTTGGCATCATCGACAAATTCGTGCCCAAATTTGCATCGGGGAAATAAAATTGTCTGGCCGATTTTTGTTTCTTCCTCGCTGGCGGTTCCGTGCCTGCTGGGGACGGACTTCCTGGCCAAAATGCCGATTGTAATTTTGATCGACCAGGGGTGCATAGAGCTTCCATCGGGCAGACGCATGGCGTTTCTGCCATCGCCGGTTGCGACTCGGACGGCGTTCGCGACGGTGCCGGCGCTCGTGGAAAGAACGGTACGCGTTCCTCCGGGGACGCAAATGCTGGTACCCTTGAAACTTCGGCGGCCCCTCGTTAAGGGTGCTGGGGCACAAGGGGTACTGTTGGGACCGTCTAGGGCCGGGGTTAGTGGACCTGACTTACTACCGGCCCAGACCATAGTGAGAGGGGATGGTGAACCCTTCATCGCGGTCCTAAATGTGGGCTCGCGGACGGTGGTGATCCCACAGGGGACCGTGCTTGCTCACGCAACGCCGGTGCCGTGTGAGGAACCCGCCGTAAATTGCGTCAACACTGTCCCTGCGTCGCGACCGCATTCGGACAGCGATGAAGGGTGGCTCGAGGCGCTTTGTGCGGGATCGACGGACCTGTCCGATTCAGAGCGTCAACAACTTAAAACACTACTGCGAGAATTTTCCGACGTTTTAGTCGAAATAAATATGATTTGGGTTGCACTCACTTGCTGCGTCACCATATTGACACGGGTGACAGCGCGCCAATTCGCCAAAATCCGTTTCGGTTGAGTCCCGCCGAAAAGGACCATGTCAAATCGGCTGTTGATGACATGTTGGCCGCGGACATCATTTCTCCTTCCACCAGCCCTTGGGGAGCGCCGATCGTCCTGGTTAAAAAGCAGGACGGTTCGTTGCGGTTTTGCGTTGACTTCCGGCGTCTTAATAAAATTTCGGTTGCCGACGCATACCCGCTCCCTCGGATGGATGAATCGCTTGACGCCTTGGCGGGAGCGCGATTCTTTTCCACACTCGATTTACTTTCGGGATTCTGGCAGCTTCCTCTGGATGATGAGTCAAAGCCTAAAACTGCTTTTCGTACACCGCACGGCTTGTTTCAATTCAACCGGTTGCCGATGGGCTTACACTCAGCGCCGGCAACTTTCCAGCGTTTAATGGAATTGGTTTTGGCTGGACTGCAATGGGAGTCGTGCCTCATTTATTTGGATGACGTTATCGTCTTTGGAAAAACCTTTGATGAACATCTCCAGAGGTTGCGGGCGGTTTTCCTAAAGATGCGGGCTGCTAATTTGAAATTCAAGCCCCAAAAATGCCATTTGTTGCGTGATTCGGTGCGTTATTTGGGGCACATCGTGGGACGCTCAGGTATTGCTACCGATCCCGCCAAAACGCAGTGTGTCAGCTCCTGGCCGACTCCCACCTCGGTGGGAGAGGTCAGGAGTTTCATTGGGTTCGCGTCGTATTATCGACGGTTTGTTGCTGATTTTGCGACAATTGCTAAACCCCTGCACGCTTTAACATCTAAAGGGGTTCGGTTCCACTGGGGTCAAGAGGAGGAGGCTGCGTTCCGCTCCCTTCGGGACGCCCTGGTGAAAGCCCCTCCCTTGATCTACCCTGATTTTTCGAAGCCCTTTTTGCTCGACACCGATGCGAGCAACACGGGTATTGGGGGTGTGCTTTCCCAGGTGGTTGATGGCGTTGAACGGGTGGTCGCATACGGTAGTCGGGTGTTGTCTCCTGCGGAGCAGAGATATTGTGTCACCCGTAGAGAACTGTTGGCAATTGTTTTTTTCATCCAACAGTATCGCCCATATCTGTACGGTCGGCATTTCACCGTCCGCACAGATCATGCGGCACTACAGTATGCCCTGCGGGTTCAACAACCATCGGGACAGTTGTCTCGATGGTTGGAGGTTCTCCAGGATTTTGATTTTGAGACCACTTACCGTAAGGGCGTTCGCCATACCAACGCGGACGCTCTGTCACGCATGCCAACCACCTCGGAATGTGCATGCCTCCTGGGGTCGGGACGTTGCAGACCTTCAGGGGACGCATCGGTTCCGATCCTGGCAGCCACCGACGACGACGAACCACTGCCTGCTAATTCGATCGAACAACAGGGAAGGGATTCCCTGTTGGGGTTGCCCGTCACTGAGTGGGGGCGCCTCCAAATGGAGGATACCTCCCTCCTCGGGTGGCGTCGTCGCGTCGGGGGTGCTGGCCGGGTGAAAGGTGATTCGGGTGCATGGGAAATGGTACAGGGTCTGCTCATGCATTGGGACGCAAAATCACAGCGACATCGGCTGGTCGTCCCTTCGGAGTTGCGAGGCAAAGTGGTGTGGGCCGCGCATGAGCGCCTGTTACATCTGGGGACTCTAAAGACCCTTGCACTGATACAACTAGATTTTTTTTGGCCTGGTATGACAAAGGATGTTGGGGATCTTTTGAATTCATGCCCGCGGTGTGCGCAACGGAAACCGCCGGCACGGGAGTCTAACCCGCCTTTACAATCAATCAAGGTGTCCAGAATAAATGAGCTTGTCGCGCTGGACATCTTGGGCCCATTTCCCGCCACCCCCAGGGGCAATAGGTATTTGCTGACAGGAGTCGAGTATTTTACGTGCTGGCCCATGGCCTGGCCCCTTGCCAACCAGTCGGCAGCAGCCATCGTGGACGCCTTTGTTCAGGGATACGTCCTGGACAAAGGTGCTCCGGAACGGCTGCTGACCGACCAGGGTAAAAATTTTTCAAGCAAATTACTTAAACAAGTCTGTGACCTCTTAGGCACAAAGAAAATTCGGACCTCCCCGTATCACCCGCAGACAGACGGAATGGTCGAGCGCCTGCATCGCACCATTTCGTCAATGATGGCACAGCAGGTCTCAGATTCTCAGACTGATTGGGACCTGCATATTCAGGGGGTCTTGGCGGCATACCGGATGGCACCCCATGCAGCTACGGGATTTTCCCCCTTTTACCTTATGTACGGTCGCGAACCCGACCCGCCTGTTCGCGCCCAGCTGCAGATCCCCGACCCGCAAGGAAAAACTAAATTGGCTGACCACGTCAAATTTAATCTGGCTAAATTAACAGAGGCGCGGGATGCTGCAAGGTTGAACTCGGACCTCCGTCAAAAGGCGAACGAGCGCCTCAGGCTGGGTCGGGCGCATGTAATACAGTGGAAACCGGGGGACAGAGCATGGTTGCACTGTCCCCAAGTACCCCTGGCCACCTCCCTAAGCTGGCGCGGCCGTGGCGGGGCCCTGTGGAAGTGGTCGAGGTCTTGCGACCACAGTGCGTGCGCATTCGTTGGGGGAAGCGGCGATGGTTCGTGCACCCCTCTCGGTTGAAACCTTTCGTCGCGGTACACAAACCCACTTCACACATGCGTGGCCAGACGTGTGGGGGGTCGACCGACTCACTAGCTCCGTCTCCACCGCGCTCACCTAATGCCTTGCCGGCCGTGCCACCTCCAGGTGCATCGGGACTGACGAGCCCGCACCCACCTGCTGCTGCAAGGGACGCCGAGGTTCCCGCGACGTCAGACGCGGACTCTATACAAAACGAACAACCGCCACCGGGGGTTCGCCACCCGGGATTGCCCCGTGTGACGGGCCTGCAGCAAGGACACGCGCAAAAATGCGCAGACTCTTATAATGCATTGGACGAACATTTTTTTTCTTCTTATCTCTTACGTACGGTTGCGTGGTGCTGCGTCGGTGGGGAGCTCCTAACACATTTTTTTGTGTTGTGTTGCATGTGTGCTGCGAGTTCCCTGCTTAACCTGTATATATGCGTCGCTCTTACGGTATTCGTATTTATTCAGGGGGGTGCGTCGGATTGTTCCTTCGGGGTTGTGGGTTTTGTTGTTGTCATTGTTGTTGTTGTTGTCGTGGTTGCTGTTGGTTCCTTCATGTTAGCGTTAAAAACGTTTTTTTAAGGCACACGCGGGTATCCAGGGGTTAAATAGCCTTTATTAAAGTTGTTGCAGCCGGGACGGCTGCGAGCTGTACAGGGGGGGTGATGTAGGGCTGTTACAGAGGGGCTGTTTGTGTAGGGCTGTTTGCATAGGGGCTAACGGATAACAAACACAGTGGGCGGGGACTCCGTGAGCACACGGGGTGGTGCCCGCAACGACGTCCGTACTGGACGGCGTGAGGGGGGTTTCGATCCTCTAGGGGGTATAAAAGGGTTGAGCCAGAGAGCTCGGGGCTCAGTCTTAGTGTAGTTAAGGGAAGAGAGAAGACCGGCCAGATAGGCCCTGGACTCCCCTGGGACGCCGCCCTTGTAAGGGCAGTGCAGGCTGGAGCCAGTGGCGTGGTCCCGGAACCAGAGTCAGACCTCTGGGATTCCGGGTACCGTAGCCCGACTGACCAGTGTCGGGCCAGACAGCCTCCCCTAGCCCGTTAGCGGAGGACTCGGCTAGGAAGGCTAGCTAGGGGTGAATTCCCAGTTGTACGGGTGAGGGGGCCGATACATCCCTCCAGTATTGTAAAGACATTGTGCGAATAAATACGTGTGCCTTACCCCGTTGTCCACGCGTCTTCAAGAACACTTCACATACATCCAGAACGTTCCAGGGCGCTCCTAAAAAAAACACTCCTCGAAGCTCAGTCGCTGAGTTCTCAGTGGGAATTTCATCCCATTGAGAACTCTGGCTGCGAGCAGTGCATCTCCTTGAGTGACAAAATGTCAGGTGGTTGATGACACAGTTGACCTCACAGAACTACTTCTGGGTCCATTCGTTGCCCTCTGAGCCACGGTGATCAAGGGCACCTTGCCACACGCCCTGCTGCAGATAACCTAAAAATATTTTTTTTGCATGAACATTTTTTGTTAATTCTAGCAGGTAAGGCCCAGTGAGATGCTATGTAGCTCTTTTATCAGAAGCAAACTTGCTAACAAAAATGATAGCTCAACGAAATGGCTCATCACGTGGAAATCTAAATACTCTAAAGCAGGGTCCTCAAACTACGGCCCGCGGGCCACATGCGGCCCGCCGAGGACATTTATCCGGCCCGCTGGGTGTTTTTGCCGCCGCTGCCTGTGTTACTTTTTTTCTACATGAGAAGGACGGTCATTGGTGGAAGAGGGAGAGGGGCGGAGTTCCCCCAATCAGACTGCATTGATGGGCAGTACAGTCTGTAAGTCTCTGTGGGCAAAGTTATTGCTGGTATATTGTTTTGTAGCGCTGTATATATATTGGTATTTTACTAATAGCAATTTTGACTCCCTAGGAAACAATGATGTCAAGAAAGAGAAAAATTGACTCGGAGTGTAGGATATTCAAAGAACAGTGGACTTATGATTACTTTTTCATGCAGTACAAGGAAAGAGCTGTGTGTCTGATATGCCAGAATATAGTGTCTGTGTTCAAAGAATACAATTTACGTCGACACTATGAAACTCAACATAAAGATAAATATGCTTGTTTGGTCGGAGAAGTGAGAAAAGATAAAATATTAAAACTGAAAAATACATTAACAACTCAGCAAAATACTTTTGTGAAGCAGAAGCAGCTACATATTTCATCACTGCGAGCAAGTTTTCAAGTTGTCAAGCTAATAGCGTGCACTGGCAGACCATTCGTGGAGGGAGAATTTGTTAAAGAATGCCTTCGTTCTGTTGCCAAAGAGATGTGTCCAGAGAAGGCCGATTTATTTAGTACAGTGAGTCTTCTAGGACCTACAATTACACCGAGGATTGAAGAAATGGGAGACAATTTGCATCAGCATTTGCAAAACTCCAAAAAAAACTTTCCTATTTTTCCTTGGCACTCGACGAAAGCAATGATGTTCGTGATTCTGCACAACTTCAAATTTTTATTCGTGGACGAATGACTATTTCGAAGTCACAGAAGAGCTTGCTGCACTGCAAAGCATCAATGGAACAACTACAGGAGAGGATATCTTTCGATTTAAAGCTTTCGTGACTGCAGGGATTCATCTTCTTGGTTCTTTCGGTAAAGTCACATAGAAGGGAAGTAATAAAATAATTCTCACGACGTTTCGGCCACAACGCAAGCAGCCGTCCTCAGGTGAAAACCAGGTCTGTTGGGAGACAGCGTCTGAATGAAACAGCACACGAGCTTGGAGCATATATAAGCTGGGTTGGAAGCGGGGGAAAGGGCGCCTTGACAAAAGAATTTGCATATCAAGAGGAATTTAGCATATTTATGGGAAATGCAGGAATGTGATTAGTACTACATATGCCCGTGCTGCATATGTAGTACTAATCACATTCCTGCATTTCCCATAGATATGCTAAATTCCTCTTGATATGCATCTCTCCCCTCTGAGACATATCCTCATCTCAGGAACCATGCACTCAAAATGGCAACCATCTTTGGCAACACTTATGTCTGTGAACAGACTTTTTCCAGAATGAAACATTTGAAATCTCCAACCAGATCTAGACTAATGGTTGCACACTTGCATCACTTGTTACGACTAGCAGTGACAAATATGGAACTGGACATTGACCATCTCATTAGCCAAAAGCAGGCCCATAGTTCCCATTGAAATACTGGCAAGTTTGTTGTTAACTTACTTGTTCTTCATTTTAAATATTGTATTTGTTCCCGTTTTGTTTCTTCACTTCAAAATAAGATATATGCAGTGTGCATAGGAATTTGTTCATAGTTTTTTTTAACTATAGTCCGGCCCTCCAACGATCTGAGGGACAGTGAACTGGCCCCCTGTTTAAAAAGTTTGAGGACCCCTGCTCTAAAGGCACGTTCACTCTAAATGTGGAGGGAAAGACCAGAGGACCCGGAGAAAAATCCACGCGATCCCGGGGAGAGAGACATGCAAACTCCAAATATACAACAGGCGTCTGGGTCAGGATCGAACCCCCGTCCTCCTGCATACGATGCGAGGTAGTTAACATCTCCTAGACACCGTGGCGCCCTGTGTTGTGTCACACGGTAGCAAAACTAAAACTTTGTTTATCCCCCAGACATGGATTATAACAAATTGAGTGAGAAAAAGAAACCATTTAATTACGTTCTTTTTTGGTGCAGCCACTGGTATCCTAGCTAAGACCATCAACTCTGTGTACTTGAGAACCACTTTAATCTCAACTGGGTCTATACGAGTCTATATATGTCTGTGTACAAGTCATCAGTTACCCAGATGACACCATCAACTCTCTGCACATGAGAACCCACTTTAATCTCAACTGGGTCTATACGAGTCTACATATGTCTGTGTACAAGTCATCAGTTACCCAGATGACACCATCAACTCTCCGCACATGAGAACCCACTTTAATCTCAACTCGGTCTATACGAGTCTATATATGTCTGTGTACAAGTCATCAGTTACCCAGATGACACCATCAACTCTCCGCACATGAGAACCCACTTTAATCTCAACTCGGTCTATACGAGTCTATATATGTCTGTGTACAAGTCATCAGTTACCCGATGACACCATCTGGGTAACCGCCGCTGTCACCGCTTGTTTCACGCGTAAGCAACGACGACGCCGCCGTGTCTTCCCTTGTACTGCTCTCTCTCTCGAGAATGAGACTGTGCGAAAGACACTGTTTGACGATGTTATCTGTTAATTTTGCAATAAACAAACTGATCTCCAAAAACGATAATAGGTTTTTTCAAATTTTCTGGCAACAAAACAGGTGTTAAGGTGTTAAAACACCAAACTGAAACCTTTTACAAGGAATCAATGTCTGCAGTAACCACAATGCTTGTGGTTAGAATGCAAACAAAAAACATACTCTGATAATGTATGAATTGTCTTTGAAACTGATTGGTCCACACCAGAGAGAGCTTTCCTTTGAGCGAGTTGGTGATGATCTCAAAAAGTCAATATCCGATGTTCAACTTCACCTTATGAAAAAAAGATTCATGTGACGCTGCCTCTTTGTATCTAGACTATGCCAATACTTGCCATATATAAATGTTTGTATTTAAGAAGATATTTGTTTATTTGTATATAATTCAAACAAAAAAACGTGGTAAAACACATTCGTAGGCCCTTTAGTTTTCTCAGGCCCTAGGCACAGTGCACTATGTGACGGCCCTGGTGGTGGGTGAGAGGGTGAGTGGGTGAATGAGTGAGTGGGTGGGTGAGTGTGTGAGTGCCTGAGTGGATGAATGAAAGAGTGGGTGGCTGGGTGAGTGAGTGGGTGGTGATTGAGTAAGTGGGTGACTGGGTGAGTAAGTGGGTGACTGGGTGAGTGAGCGAGTGGCTAGGTGAGCGAGTGGGTGAATGAAAGAGTGGGTGGCTGGGTGAGTGAGTGGGTTGGTGAATGAGTAAGTGGGTGACTGGTGAGTGAGCGAGTGGCTGGGTGAGTGAGTGGGTGAATGAAAGAGTGGGTGGCTGGGTGAGTGAGTGGGTAGGTGATTGAGTAAGTTGGTGACTGGGTGAGTGAGCGAGTGGCTAGGTGAGTGAGTGGGTGAATGGGTGAGTGAGCGAGTGGCTAGGTGAGTGAGTGGTGACTGGGTGAGTGCGTGGTGAATGAATGAGCGGGTGACTGGGTGAGTGAGCGAGTGGCTGGCTGGGTGAGCGAGTGGCTGAGTGAGTGAGTAGGTGAATGAGTGAGCGGGTGACTGGGTGAGTCAGCGAGTGGCTGGCTGGGTGAGTGAGTGGGTGAATAAATGAGTGGGTGGGTGAATGAATGAGTGGGTGGCTGGCTGGGTGAGCGAGTGGGTGAATGAGTGAGCGGGTGACTGGGTGAGAACTCACCACCAGCAGCAGCGGCATCAGCAGCAGAGCGGCGAGCCACGTGAGCGGCGAGCGGCTCCCCATCGGCGTGGCGAGCGAGAGGCGACGAGGTTCGCTGTGGAACTCCTCAAACGAGCCTCTTGTGACCGCCACCGTCCATCCATTCATCGAGACGCCAACTATTTGTGTCGTTGTTGTTGATTAATTTGAATCGATCGCAAGAGAGCGTAACCCGCGCGAAGACACTGAACAACACCGACAAACAAACAAAATGCCAAAGCGGGCCGGACCAGGGGGGGGGGGGGTCAATCCGTTCCAAGTGCGCCGTGGGTAAAGCTGCGAGTGAGGTGGAGTTCAAAGCAACTTGACGCGCGCAAAAGAGAGAGGCCGCCGGGGAGGGAGTGAGCGCGCTTCTTCTACTTCTTCTTGTTGGTGGTGACCCTTGCCGGTGCGAGAGAGGGCACGGGATGGCGGTGGTGCGTGGTGGTGGTGCTGATGACGATGCGCTCCTCGTTGGGAGAGGAGCAAGACTGCGTAACACCCCAATCACCCACCCACACTACCCACTCACCTCTTCCTCCTCCCGGGGGTCTTCCACGAGGGGGCTGCGCTGGGAGACGGAGCGAGCGCAGCGAAGCCTGAACGCAGGGAAACGACGGCGGCTGCGGCTATCGCTTACAGGGGAGGCCACCTGGCCCCGTCACCGCTCACGGGGAGGGGACGGGGGAGATCGAATGGCTCGGGGTTTGTGCATCAGCATCCAGCACCAGCCCGCGCGGTTCTTTCTTCGTAGCGAGCAACCTCCCTCGCTCTGCACCCTCTCCCTCCCCCCTCTCCCTTCCTTCTCTCCCTCTCTCTCTTTTTTTAACGATCAGTGGAAACAAGAATATGCTCGGTGTAGTCGGCACTTTGCTTCGTTCATCTTTGCTTTATTATTTTTATGAAAATTTGTTTTACGAAATCACGCTCTCTCTCCTCTCCTTCTCCCCCCACTCTTCTCCCTCTCCTACCTCCTCCGCCCCCCCCCCCCTCTCTCTCTACCCCTCTCTCTCTCTACCCCCTCTCTCTCTACCCGTCTCTCTCCCCCCTCTCTCTACCCCTCTCTCTACCCCCTCTCTCTCTACCCCTCTCTCTCTCTACCCTCTCTCTCTCTCTTACCCCCCTCTCTCTACCCCCCCTCTCTCTCTACCCCTCTCTCTACCCCCTCTCTCTCTACCCCTCTCTCCCTACTCCATGTCTACGTCCCCCTCCCTCCCCTCCGCTCCCTCTCTGCCCCCACTCTGTCACTCACGCACACAAACTCAGGCAGCAGCAAGGGGTGCTGGTGGTGGTGCTGGTCTCCTGGCAACACTGCCCGCTATTCACCATCCCCAGCGCGCACGCACACAACAATAGCGCGAGCGGGAGTTGACTTGGATTTTATTTCGATATTAATGACACACTTTTATTTAACTTGCCCTGTTTGTCTGCTGGGTTTTTTTTTACTCTTTGACGCTTCGTATCTTCGTCTCACGTGGCGATTCAAGATTGCGTTTAAAGAACCGGTCCAGATCCCGCCGATCCTGGGCCGATGTTTTTTTAAACTCATTTTGTGTTGCACTATGTGTAATATATTACAACTATCCAGGCAATAATGAACAAGTGTCGTTGTCGGGATTGAGATCTTAGAATTAATATGTACGTATACTATTTATTTCTTTACAAGATTAACAATTAAAATAAATAAGTGATCCACACCAAGTTGTGTCAATGCACACACTTTTATTACCACTCAAAAGTAGAAAATGAATTATTTTCACTCCAGAATTAATCGCGTTTGATGTGCTGTTTAAAGTGGGGGGCTTGCATTAATGGAAATTAACGACGTCGATTGGAAGCCACCCACTTGTATTCAGCACATAAAATATAATACATTCTGGGTCAAAGTAATTTATGTTCAACTTTCGAGTGCAAATAAAAGTGTGCGCATTGAAAAACTTGTTTTTTTACACGTGTTAGCTGCACGTGTAGTAGCTGTACAGTAGCGCAAATTAAGTACGGGCACGTGTAGTGCTACAGCTACTTAGCTACATAAAACCTACTTAGTAGTGCCGGAGTATCCTAGTAGCAGCAGTAGCTAAACGTGTAGTAGTAACGTGTAGTAGCTGCATGTGTAGTAGTAGATACGGTACTGCACGTGTAGTAGCTGCACGGTATAGCTGCGTGCAAGCTACTACTACGTGAGTCTACGTGTAGTACTACAAGCGTTAGCTGCACGACTGCACGTGTAGTAGCTGCACGTGTAGTATTGCACATAAGTAGTAGCTACATAAGTCTACTAAGTAGCTACGGGCCCGCACTTTCAAGGACCCCTCACTAACTTAAGCTACAATTCGGTTTAGTGATCCTGCACTACTCTATACGTCTGCCTTAACTTTGTACGACTTCTTTAAGGTTGCGATGTCGTATTACTGGCTGTATAAGAAAAAATACAATTACTTTGATCCAACTAAAGTGTTTTTTTTTTAGAGACCCTTTGNAACATATGCTACAGTCCCCACGAGCTCAGCCGACACCCATCGTCGTTAACATTGTACATTTTGTTTAACGGGTGAAGGCTGCGTAGAGGCTATATAAAAAGAAGAACCGCGCTGAGAATCTCCAGTGGAACAGGGAGACTTCATGCACCACCAACGCCGCCGCCACCCAGTTAACGGGTCACCACCCGGCGAGAGACCCTGCATACANCTTCGCAGCCCAGAGACAGAACAACGCTGGGAATGCTCCCCGAACACGGAGGCTTCCCGCAGCTCGCAGGGCCCCTCGGCTCCAGTTAGCCGGTGGGCTNCAACGTGCAAATAACTCAACACTGCCCATAGACTAACACTGCCCATAGACTAACACTGCCCATAGACTAACACTGCCCATAGACTAACACTGCCCATAGACTAACACTGCCCATAGACTAACACTACCCATAGACTAACACTGCCCATAGACTCAACACTGCCCATAGACTAACACTACCCATAGACTAACACTACCCATAGACTAACACTGCCCATAGACTCAACACTACCCATAGACTCAACACTGCCCATAGACTAACACTGCCATAGACTAACACTGCCCATAGACTAACACTGCCCATAGACTCAACACTGCCCTAGACTAACACTGCCCATAGACTCAACACTCCCATAGACTCAACACTGGCCATAGACTAACACTGCCCATAGACTAACACTACCCATAGACTAACACTGCCCATAGACTCAACACTGCCCATAGACTCAACACTACCCATAGACTCAACACTGCCCATAGACTCAACACTGCCCATAGACTCAACACTACCCCTAGACTAACACTGCCCATAGACTCAACACTACCCATAGACTCAACACTGCCCATAGACTCAACACTGCCCATAGACTCAACACTACCCATAGACTCAACAGTGGCCATAGACTAACACTGCCCATAGACTAACACTACCCACAGACTAACACTACCCATAGACTAACACTGCCCATAGACTAACACTGCCCATAGACTCAACACTACCCCTAGACTAACACTGCCCATAGACTAACACTGCCCACAGACTAACACTACCCATAGACTAACACTGCCCATAGACTAACACTGCCCATAGACTCAACACTACCCTAGCTAACACTGCCCATAGCTAACACTGCCCATAGCTACACTACCCACAGACTAACACTACCCATAGACTACACTGCCCGAGACTAACACTGCCATAGACTCAACACTACCCATAGACTCAACACTGCCCATAGACTAACCTGCTCATAGACTCAACACACCCATAGACTCAACACTGNCCATAGACTAACACTGCCCATAGACTCAACACTACCCATAGACTAACACTGGCCATGACTCAACACTGCCCATAGACTAACACTGGCCATAGACTCAACACTGCCCATAGACTAACACTACCCATAGATAACACTGGCCATAGACTAACACTGCCCATAGACTAAACTGCATAACTCAACACTGCCCATAGACTAACACTGGCTATAGACTCAACACTACCCATATACTCAACACTGCCCATAGACTCAACACTGCCCATAGCTCAAACTGCCCATAGACTCAACACTGCCCATAACTCAAACTCCCATAGACTCAACACTGCATAACTAACATGCATACTCAACACTACCCATAGACCAACACTGGCCATAGACTAAATGCCCATAGACTCAAACTCCATAGTCAACACGGCCATAGATAACACTCCAAGCTCCACTACCCATAGACTCAACACTGGCCATAGACTAACCTGCCCATAGACTCAACACTACCCATAGACTCAACACTGGCCATAGACTAACACTGCCCATAGACTAACACTACCCACAGACTAACACTACCCATAGACTAACACTGCCCATAGACTAACACTGCCCATAGACTCAACACTACCCATAGACTCAACACTGGCCATAGACTAACACTGCCCATAGACTAACACTACCCATAGACTCAACACTGGCCATAGACTAACACTGCCCATAGACTAACACTACCCACAGACTAACACTACCCATAGACTAACACTGCCCGAGACTAACACTGCCCATAGACTCAACACTACCCATAGACTCAACACTGCCCATAGACTAACACTGCTCATAGACTCAACACTACCCATAGACTCAACACTGCCCATAGACTAACACTGCCATAGACTCAACACTACCCATAGACTAACACTGGCCATAGACTCAACACTGCCCATAGACTAACACTGGCCATAGACTCAACACTGCCCATAGACTAACACTACCCATAGACTAACACTGGCCATAGACTAACACTGCCCATAGACTAACACTGCCCATAGACTCAACACTGCCCATAGACTAACACTGGCTATAGACTCAACACTACCCATATACTCAACACTGCCCATAGACTCAACACTGCCCATAGACTCAACACTGCCCATAGACTAACACTGCCCATAGACTCAACACTACCCATAGACTCAACACTGGCCATAGACTAACACTGCCCATAGACTCAACACTACCCATAGACTCAACACTGGCCATAGACTAACACTGCCCATAGACTCAACACTACCCATAGACTCAACACTGGCCATAGACTAACACTGCCCATAGACTCAACACTACCCATAGACTCAACACTGGCCATAGACTAACACTGCCCATAGACTCAACACTACCCATAGACTCAACACTGGCCATAGACTAACACTGCCCATAGACTAACACTACCCACAGACTAACACTACCATAGACTAACACTGCCCATAGACTAACACTGCCCATAGACTCAACACTACCCATAGACTCAACACTGGCCATAGACTAACACTGCCATAGACTCAACACTACCCATAGACTCAACACTGGCCATAGACTAACACTACCCACAGACTAACACTACCCATAGACTAACACTGCCCATAGACTAACACTGCCCATAGACTCAACACTACCCCTAGACTAACACTGCCCATAGACTAACACTGCCCACAGACTAACACTACCCATAGACTAACACTGCCCATAGACTAACACTGCCCATAGACTCAACACTACCCTAGACTAACACTGCCCATAGACTAACACTGCCCATAGACTAACACTACCCACAGACTAACACTACCCATAGACTAACACTGCCCGAGACTAACACTGCCCATAGACTCAACACTACCCATAGACTCAACACTGCCCATAGACTAACACTGCTCATAGACTCAACACTACCCATAGACTCAACACTGCCCATAGACTAACACTGCCCATAGACTCAACACTACCCATAGACTAACACTGGCCATAGACTCAACACTGCCCATAGACTAACACTGGCCATAGACTCAACACTGCCCATAGACTCAACACTACCCATAGACTAACACTGGCCATAGACTAACACTGCCATAGACTAACACTGCCCATAGACTCAACACTGCCCATAGACTAACACTGGCTATAGACTCAACACTACCCATATACTCAACACTGCCCATAGACTCAACACTGCCCATAGACTCAACACTGCCCATAGACTCAACACTGCCCATAGACTCAACACTACCCATAGACTCAACACTGGCCATAGACTAACACTGCCCATAGACTCAACACTACCCATAGACTCAACACTGGCCATAGACTAACACTGCCCATAGACTCAACACTACCCATAGACTCAACACTGGCCATAGACTAACACTG
Source organism: Lethenteron camtschaticum (assembly GCA_018977245.1). Classification (NCBI taxonomy): domain Eukaryota; kingdom Metazoa; phylum Chordata; class Hyperoartia; order Petromyzontiformes; family Petromyzontidae; genus Lethenteron; species Lethenteron camtschaticum. The sequence continues at coordinate 1,370,525 of MU249630.1, forward strand.
CCCATAGACTCAACACTACCATAGACTCAACACTGGCCATAGACTAACACTGGCCCATAGACTCAACACTACCCATAGACTCAACACTGGCCATAGACTAACACTGCCCATAGACTCAACCACTACCCCATAGACTCAACACTGCCATAGACTCAACACTGGCCCATAGACTAACACTGCCATAGACTCAACACTACCCATAGACTCAACACTGGCCATAGACTAACACTGCCCATAGACTCAACACTACCCATAGACTCAACACTGGCCATAGACTAACACTGCCCATAGACTCAACACTACCCATAGACTCAACACTGGCCATAGACTAACACTGCCCATAGACTCAACACTACCCATAGACTCAACACTGGCCATAGACTAACACTGCCCATAGACTCAACACTACCCATAGACTCAACACTGGCCATAGACTAACACTGCCCATAGACTCAACACTACCCATAGACTCAACACTGGCCATAGACTAACACTGCCCATAGACTCAACACTACCCATAGACTCAACACTGGCCATAGACTAACACTGCCCATAGACTCAACACTACCCATAGACTCAACACTGGCCATAGACTAACACTGCCCATAGACTCAACACTACCCATAGACTCAACACTACCCATAGACTAACACTACCATAGACTAACACTACCCATAGACTAACACTACCCATAGACTAACACTGCCCAGAGGCGTAGCTAGGATATTTTGCGCCCGGGACGAACTATAAATATGGCGCCCCCCCCCCCCCCCCCCCCGTTTAATCACTGTCGTAGACTGGTTGACATAGTCTACAAAAGATTTTTTTTCTTGATTTCACTGTCGCAAACTGGTCAATCACGTAATCAAAATCTGTTTTTTTCCAATGTTTCTCTTTCAACGCTAAGAAGAGCAAAATCGCTGAGACGATATTGTTCCATTGAAGCACGCAAATACGACAAAATAAATTTCAATTTGCTGAACGACCGCTCAGCTTGCAATTGAAACTGCTATTGTTAATAAAAATTTGCAGTGAAATTCGCAAATTCGGAAATATGTCGTCTCCATAAAACACAATAAAACCAATAAGATCCAAAGGAGTTTCTGGTAGAACTTCATTCCGTTTACTGAGCAGCATTTTGCAATCTCCAATTTCTGTGATAAGTTCGTGGCCATTGATGTCGGTGTCATAGAAATTTCCAAAATCTGTGCAATTTCGACGAATTGCATCGACATCAAAATTTTGTGTTCAGGTCTTTTAGTCGTAAAAACCGTGTTGACATCTCCTGTTGAAGTCGATAAAATAAGCTCTTCATAACGCGCACAATTTCTTCTTCTGCTGAAAGTCCTGCATCTCTTGCCAGTTCTCCTGGCATCTTCCGACGTCGCCTAATTCTTCTGTCCACATCGATCCCCAGGCTGTGCATCTTGTTTTGGCGTTTTCTACAGCAACTTGGCTCAAATCATCATGAAGCTTGACAAATTCATGCCCAAAGATTCAACAGTTTCTCTGACTAACACTACCCATAGACTCAACACTGCCCATAGACTAACACTGCCATAGACTAACACTGCGCCTCCGATGAGCACGGTTGGCTACATACGGTACGAAAGAAGTTCAACATACGTGTGCCGAGTCGGAGATATGCAAATGACACACACTGTCGGCTGATGTATGTTGTTATTTACATTCTGCGCGACGATTCTAATGACTCTTTAAAGTCGACGGGTGTCAAGTGGAGTGTTGTTCATCATCACGACTCCGCTGTAGCCGCAGACCGCGGCGCTTTCTCAGTCTGTGCCCTGGGGTATCCGCGCCACCTTCCAGGGGTTGTGCAGCGGATGCGATTTTTGGCTCATCAAGGGTCGACCCTCAACCGCATCCACTGCACAAACCGTGGGCAGTAGATGCAGGTGATAGCTGCTGCGCGAACGGACAAATTGTAACTGTGGTACACCGTGACTGAACAGCGGTCCCAACTTTTTGGCACCAGAGACCGCTTCGTGGAAGACAATGTTTTCACGGACGGACGGGAGGGGTCATCATTGGGTCTTTCCCCCTTTTCAAAGCTCTCCAGTGACGCTTGTTTTTTACTCATTTTGCCAGGGTCGGCTCGTGGGCTTACCAACACTGTGACTGAGACAAGCGCGCAGTGCGGGAAGAGGCGCGGACGGAAGTGGTAATGTAGAGTCTCCTGTAGTGACAATGACATCACTGCAGGCATTGTGGGTAATTAGAGGAGTTTCTGTAGTGACAATGACATCATCGCAGGGCATTGTGGGTAATGTAGAGGGGTTTCCTAAAGAGCCACGGCTCCACGAGCACTGGAGAGGCTACCGCTCAGTGCTCTCAGTCACCTACAAAGATCCCCTGTAAAGGCTTTAACAGCCTGTTGGGGCAAGTGTTGTTAGCGAACACCCGTGAAGGCTGGAACGGCACACGAGGGGGTGGGTGGCCAGTACCACTCCACTCGTTTTTGTCTCTTCCAATGCTATTGTTTACACACCGCACCAGGTTCTTTTAAGGTCGAGTTGACCTAGGGAGGCCCAAGACCGGTTCAGATAATCATCACTGGCCTTGGCCGTGAGCGGAATCAAACTCAGGTTTGCGGGTTCGTAGCGTAGCACGCTAATCACTGCACTACCACTTCCTGCGACCATACGAACTACACGAACCATTCAGAGCTAGGTTGTGCGGAGCACAGGGCATTGCTGCCAAATCAAATATTGTTCTGTACTTCTATGCTCTCTCCTTCACCGGCCCGGTAGGGCAAGGTTGTAACTGGTTGCAATAAACACATCATTAGACACGAAGGACGCAACTATTTTTTACGTAAATTTTTACTTCCCGCCATTGTATGTATATATAAATCACACATCATTACAACAGTCATCATCGTAAGCCATCATTGCTTTAATCCTAATTAAATATGTAGTGCTACAATCGTCACGGATCGAGGTTTATCATTATTATAATAATCATAAATAATCATTATTCATGCGAATCATCACTGCTGCCATCCCATCGCAAGACGCCAGGAGATGGGCGTCAACCCGCGTACTCAAAGGCGCCGACCTTTGACACCCAGTCCGGTGATCTGCAAAAAGAACACGGGGGGGGGGGCGAAACAAATAATCATCTCCACATAATCATCATCATCATCACTTCGACCAATCCACTGCTGGATGACCCCCCCTTACCCCCCAATCGAGCCGTCTTGCAAGAACAAGTGCTGAAACGGTGCGCAAAGAAGTGGGGAGAGATGCACGCTGAGGATAACTGGAATCGCGACCAGAGGCGGAAAGAGGACACGGATGCGTTGGACGGCATTACGGATGTGAGGGAACATCGGAGCGACCGTTAAACAAAGTGGGCTTCTAGAATCAGAATGTTGTATTTATACTGCAGGAGGATTCCGATGAGCCACACAGCTCTTTATTCACAGACGTCGTCCAGTGAGGGGCACGGGTCAGGACGTTACAACAACACGGTACAACAAAACACGACGGGCAGCGCAGAGGTGCCGAAGGAACGCTGGCGAGCGGTAGAGGCCACACCGACGGGCGCGGTCTCGGAAGAGACGGCGTCCGCCGCACACGGACGGAGACGCAGCGGTGGAATCGGATCGCGTTTGGCCGCGCGGTTGTTCGTGTCAACTCAACGCAGGGCCGTGGGAAGGTGGATGCCTCCAACATTGTAGCGGATTGATCGTGACTTGACGACGGATGGATCGGAATCGTCGTCGGCGTCGCCCGGGTCCACGTTTTCCCCGACGCTTGGCTCGTGAAGGTCTAAAGGACAGAGGGGCTCTCTTGCGTAGGCAGCCGATAATTCGGGTATTGTGGGGATCGAAAGGACTTACGCGGCGATGAGATGTTAACTCCTTTGCCTAGTATGTAGGAGGTCGTAGGTTCGATCCAGACCCTGACGCCGCCTGCTGTATATGTGGAGTCTGCATCTCTCTCTCATCATCATCATCACGGTAGCTAGGAGATGTAACTACCTCGCCTGGTATACAGGAAGTCGTGGGTTCGATCCTGACCCTGACGCCTGCTCTATATTTGGAGTTTGCGTGTTCTCTCTTCCCGTGTTCGCGTGGATTTTTCATCCGGGTCCTTCCGGTTTTCCCCTCCACATTTAGAATCAACGTCACAGCGTTTACAGTGTTTGGCTGCTTATGCATTTCCACACGATGATAAGCCACTTTGTTGAACTGTCATTTGTGATAGCCAGGATGCTTCTGAGAAAGAGCTACGTAGCTCGGTGGGGCCTCAACTGGTAAACAAAAAAGTAGACAATGGACATATTGGTGGTACAAACCGGTGCAGCATAACACACCGGTTCTCGTAAAATAGTCAAAAATCTTACATTCGAATCGGCAAATCTGTCTATCAGTATTCTTGGTTCTTTCGGTAAAGTCACGCAGAAGGGAAATAATAAAAATAAAAATAAAACAATAAACTTCTCACGACATTTCGATTGCAACACAAGAATCATCATCTCACCTGATGATGATATTGTTGCAATCGAAACGTCGTGAGAATTTAATTGTTTTATTTTTATTATTTTATTATTTCCCTTCTGCGTGACTTTACCGAAAGAACCAAGAATATGAATCCCTGCAGTCACGAAAGCTTTAAACGAAATCTGTCTATCAGTCTTTAATGGACCCTGTCACCAAGTTTGACGGAATTCGAAAGTGTATTCAGTCTACCGTGGCTTGCTAAAAAAGGTCAACTTTGACCCTTGATTTGGGTTTGTTGACTCGAGGAACTGTCCGACCAAATCGAGGGCACAAGTAGTGAAATCTTGCCTCTGGAATAACGGAGCCAGCCCATCGCCATCAGAGCTGGGTGCTGTTGTACGGCAACAGACCACTCGTATCAACGTTCCGTCTCTGTGGACCGCTCCGACATCACGACAACTGATTTTGACTCGCACCACCACAACCACCAGTTTAACAGTAGGCGTTCGCGACCGATATCATCCATAATACACAAGTGACAGAATCACATCCACGCCTCTATTTAAGGAACGAAACAGGGAAGATTTCTCCACAAATCTGGTTGTCGCCTGATGAAGCTGGTTGTATTTACTGGCGAAACGTCGTACTCAGTTTGTAAATGTTGTGGCTTTGCTCTCCAACACACCGGTGTGCTGTACTAGTATACTACACTACACTATACACTACACTATACACTACTATACACTACACTATACACTACACTACTATACACTACACTATACGCTACTATACATCACTACTATACACTACACTATACACTACACTACTATACACTACACTATACACTACTACACTATACACTACGATACGCTACACTAGACACGACACTACTATACACTACACTACTATACACTACACTATACACTACNCTATACACTACACTACTATACACTACACTATTATACACTACACACAACAATACACTACACTATACACTACTACACTATACACTACTATACACTACTATACACGAGTGCTATACTAGTAACGAATTGGCCACGTTCTGTTTACCTGACAAACCTTACGAGTTGGCCGTGTCGGGCGGTGGCGGGTTTAACGACACATTTATATATTTACCACCACCACCAATCCGCACGATTTTCTAACCGGGGTTGCGAAAGGGGAAATAAATGATTAAGCATTTACACATTTTCCCACGCCGGTACGTTCATACGGCATCGAGAGAGAGAGAGAGCAGCGGTGGTGGCGGCACCTTGAAGACGTTCCCGGCCTGGGGCTCGCGCGCCAGCCCGGCGGCGTCCAGCCCCTCGCAGGCCGACGTGACGAAGAGCTCCGAGTAGTCGGGACCCCGAAGCAGCAGGAGGTCGTCTTGGACACGGGCAGCTTCACCACCTGCAGGCGCTTGCCTGTGCACCGCCAACAGCATCAGCATCGTCATCACCATCACCAGCATCGTCATCATCATTATCATCATCACCATCATTATCATCACCATCATCATCACCATCATCATCTCCACCATCATCACCACCATCATCTCCACCATCATCACCACCATCACCACCATCATCATCATCGTCATCATCACCACATCATCATCATCACCATATCATCATCACCATCATCATCTCCACCATCATCTCCACCATCATCACCATAATCTCCACCATCACCACCATCATCATCGTCATAATCATCACCATCATCATCATCACCACCACCATCATCATCATCACCACCATCATCATCATCACCACCCGTCGTCATCATCACCACCATCATCATCATCACCAGCGTCGTCATCATCACCACCAGTGTCAAGGTTAGCAGAACCATCATCGTTGTCATCACCACCAGCACTAGCGTCAAGATCGGCATAACATCGTCATCATCATCATCATCACAACCAGCGTTATCATCACCACCATCACCAGCATCAAGATCAGCAGAATTATCAGCATCCTCGACATCATCACCACCGCCAGTGTCAAGGTCAGCAGAATCATTGTTATGATCAGTGTCAAGGTCAGAATCCTCATCACCACTACCATGAGCATCAATGTCAGAATCATCATTGTCATCATCGTCAAGGCATGATCAATATCAGCTTCAAATCTAGAATGATCAATATCATTGACAGAATAACGTCAACATCCACACCACACGCGGCCATAGGAGGCCTGCCGTTTCCACGCTGTTACCGGCGAGGATGCTAATGACGATGACGCTGAGGATGATGTGCTGGAGCTGCTGCAGATAACCATGATGATAACGATGACGACGATGATGTCAATGATGCTAATGACAATGATGCTGATGTGGACGCTGCTGAAGACCATCACTCCGACGACTAGGACTCTAGGCACGACGGAATTTCTACGATCACCATGCTGGCAATGCTGGTGACGACGATGATGCTGGTGATGTCGATGATGCTGATGGCGTCAATGCCGGTGACGTCGATGATGCTGGTGACGACGATGATGCTGATGACGACGATGCTGCTGATGACGTCAATGCTGATGACGTTGATGATACTGATGACGTCATGCTGGTGATGACGTCAATACTGGTGACGTCGATGATGCTGATGATGTCAATGCCGATGATCACGATCGTGACGCCGACGCCAACGCCGACGCCGCTGACCGGTTTCTGGATCGATGCGAATGACGCGGCCCCCGTTGTAGCAGGCCACCCAGAGGCGGCCCTCCGCATCCAGGCACTGCCCATCGGGGATCGCCTCATCCGGCTCAAAGCGGTACACCACCCTGCGATCCGCTGGGACACACACACAGCGGTACACACACACAGCGGTACACACACACAGCGGAATACCACCCTGCAGCCTGCTGGGACACACACACACAGCGGTACACTGTCCTGCTGGGACACACACACACAGCGGTACACCACCCTGCTGGGACACACACACAGCGGTACACTGCCCTGTTGGGACACACACACAGCGGTACACTGCCCTGTTGGGACACACACACAGCGGTACACTGCCCTGTTGGGACACACACACAGCGGTACACCACCCTGCTGGGNCACACACACAGCGGTACACTGCCCTGCTGGGACACACACACAGCGGTACACCGCCCTGCTGGGACACACACACAGCGGTACACCGCCCTGCTGGACACACACACAGCGGTACACCGCCCTGCTGGGACACACACACAGCGGTACACTGCCCTGTTGGGACACACACAGCGGTACACTGCCCTGCTGGGACACACAAACAGCGGTACACCACCCTGCTGGGACACACGCACACACAGCGGTACACCACCCTGCTGGGACATACACACAGCGGTACACCACCCTGCTGGGACACACACACAGCGGTACACGCCCTGTTGGGACACACAAACAGCGGTACACCGCCCTGTTGGGACACACACACAGCGGTACACACACACACAGCGGTACACTGCCCTGCTGGGACACACACACACACAGCGGTACACTGCCCTGCAGTCTGCTGGGACACACACACACACAGTACAAAAATCCCCCTAAAACTCTGTGCCTTACAATTGAGATGCAATTCGCAGAAACGGCGCTGCATAAAAATGCTGAATTGCTCATTACGATTAAACAATAAACAATAATTACTGACCTCCCACTGATTATAATCAGTGGGAGGTCCCTCATTCTCGTCTGCTGCCCGAGAGCGTGGGACGGCATTCAGCCTGTTAAGGCTACACGGGGATCTTTGTCTTTGGTGTTCAGTCAGAGCGTGGCTGAGTGAAGCAGGAGGCAGACGGAGGCCCTAAGCTGGAAGTGAAACGGAGCAACGTTCCTGCACGTAACATTGGACACAGCGGTAGCGATTGGCAGATCAAAGCAAGATCCCCATCCGGCCAATCAGAGCGTCCGCGGATGAATGGGAGGACAGACAAGACGAGACACCGCAGACGATAATGAATGGGCGCAGCAATACGGAGGGCATTGACTCCCTACTAACAACACGCACACTTGCTTCTGGTGTTCACGGACAGGAATGGATGGAAGAGAGACCGACACAGAAGAAGAGGAAGGAGGCCAAAGCCCGCGTGGAAATCATGAGCGGCAACAGGACTCTGAGGCCCGTCGCCCCAAGCCGTTCCATGTAGCGCCACGAACGGCGCCTGCGGGTAGCAGCGGGTCGGCCATGAAAAGGTTCTACGAACACGCCCCTCGGCTCGCAAAACAAACCAAGTAGATTAACGGCTCCCCTTTGAGTTGTTCTCCACGAGCAGAAAAAGGACATTCTGGGGCAGCCCCCGCCTCCCGCCCCCGCTCACCCCCGATCCCCCCCCCCGGGGTGCCAGCAGCGATTACGTGGGCCCACGGAGATCAAAGACGCCTCGCCGGTGGGGAGAGTCTCACAAAAGGGGGCCTCGAACGTCGTGGCGAAACGGACGGACGGATGGATGAAGGAATGGAGGATTGTGGCGTTTGTATCTGCACCGAGCGCTTGGATTTTTTTATGTCTTTCACTTGTCGTTCTTTTTTCTTTCTTTTGTCTTTTTTATTCCTTTTCCTTTCTTCTTTCTTTCTTTTTTTCTTTCTTTTTTCTTTCACTTAATGTCCTTTTGTGGAACCGTGTGACACTCATTGAGACGCAAAAATCCTCTTAGCTAATTGAGATCCTGAGGCCTAGAAGAGGAAACTCCGCGTGTCCGCCACTCGGCGGCGATTGGCGCGGTTGGCTACGTACGGTGCGAAAGAAGTTCAACACGCATCCGGTACATTCTCACCACGTGGTGAGCCACTTCGCCGAGCTATCACTTGCGGTAGGCGACTCGCTGCTGAAAAAGAGCCACGTAGCTCAGTGGGGCCTCGCCTGGTAAAATTAAAATCGAGTAAATTATTTGAATAGTTTTTAGGCCAGCAGCACCGCGGTTTGGCTCCGGCTCGCAAATGCTAGGGAGCCGGCACACGCACGCGGCCGGCTCCGAAAATCGGCAGTGGCATCGGCAACCGTCAGGGTGGGCGGGGGGGCACGCNGGGGGGGGGCACACGGGGGGGGGTGCGCGCGGGAGGCTCACAGAGGGCGCCGGTGGTGACGTCGTACTTGAAGGCGAACACGCTGTAGGCGAGGCTGTCGATGTAGAAGAAGGTGGCGTTGTCGAGCGACCAGTCGAGGCCATTGGAGATGTCGACGTCGCGGAAGTGGCGCGTGGCGGTGGCGTCGCTGCCGTCGCTGCCCGCGGCGTGCAGGCTGTAGAGCGAGCCCTGCTTCCGCTCCAGCACGGCCGGTGCCGTCTCGTGGCCCATGGTGCCTTTGCGGGAGGCGGGTGGGGGGGAAGATGCCCGGGGTGATAAAGCGAGAGTCAAAATCAAGGTGCAGCCCTGCAAGACGTTAACTACCTCGCCTGTGTGCAGGAGGTCGTGGGTTCAGTCCCGACCCTGACGATGCCTGCTGTATGGCTCAGTGGGCCTTACCTGGTAAAATAAAAGAAATGGTTAGTTTTAATTGTTTCTTCACGTATGCTGGTGGACATGCCTCCACTAAAGACCCTTACGGTTACTTTGGCCTATCTCAGCTGGCCCAACCTGTAAAAATATTGTGTAGTTATAATGGGACGTGACGTCCGCCTGGGCGGGGCGATGACGTACTCCTCGAGGCTGGGNACCCCGTGGAAAGCGGGGTCACGGAGCTGCCGATCGGTACAGACAATGCGGGTCGTGTGAAGGGTATAGGCCACCCCGGGAGTTATTCCTTAATAAATGGCCAAGCCCATACCTGAGACCTGCCTCCACGTCGCATTGCACCTCAACATATGTATTGACAGGGCCACACGGGGCTTCATTTTCTCGGTCGGCCACCGCTGCTCTAGAAGAGAACGTCTGGCCAATGCTTCCCACGCCAGACAGAATTCTTGGGAGACGTGGGGGGGGGGGGGTTACCCACACTCTAACCCACCACACTCGGACCCTGCCGAGTCACTGTGACTTTAATGTGCACATCTTTCCCGCACCTCTCATTAGCACGGATGGCTGTGTCCTCTGCGAAATGGCAGAAGTTCAACATACAAAGAGAGACAAAGATCCCCGTATAGCCTCAACAGACTGTTGGGGCAAGTGCTGTTAGCGAGCACCTATGAAGGCCGCACGGCACATGAGGGGTGCGTGGCCACCACACCCGGCCACCTTTGTCTCCCAATGATGTGTTTACACACCGCACCAGTACTCATTTGAGGCTGAGTCGACCTAGGGCAGGCCCAGAACGGGTTCAGATAATCGTCACTGGTGTCGGCCTAGCGGGAATCGAACCCAGTTCGCCAGGTTCGTAGTGCAGCACGCTAACCGCTGCACCACCGTTCCCCATGTAAGTGAGACTAGGCCTTCTTCATGGCCTAGTCTCACTTCCAGTGTCAGACCAGAGAACGCCAAAGGGCGTATTTGAACATCTTAACACCTCCTGTTCTAGATTTGAAGTTTTCATGACGTCTCGGGCGCAACACAAACGTCTTTCATCAGAATGAAGGATGCTTGTGTTGCACCCGAAACGTCCGAAACGTCGCGATTTAATTTAGTTGTTTTCATTTTATTTTATTATTTTCAACTACGTGACTTTACCGAAAAAACCAAAGAGTACCTCCTGTTCTATTGCCAGAAAGGGTAAAATCTATTATTCTTATTTTTCCATCATTCTTGATACTGGCAAAAATCGGTCCCATAGATCATATTTCATTTTATTTTACTACATTTGATGACGACGATGATGATGATGTGACGCTGGTGGCGATAGTGGCGATTCAACTCGGGTTGGGGGGGGTAAGGGCGCTCAACGGCCCCGCTTCTCACCGGCAAAGAAGCGCCCCGCCGGGTCCACCTTGCCGTCGTTGAAGCGGTTGTTGGGCGGTCCTTGTCGACGGCTACCACCGGGTGAAGCGCCGCTCGTCCCAGTCCAGCAGGCCGAACGTGGTGCCGCACGCCACCGCGTAGCCCGCCCGGCCGCGCCGCGGCACCGCGCACCCACCGTCTCGTCTTCGGCCCCGCGCCGGCGGCACGAGAAGCATCAACAACAGCGGTGTGCGGATGTAACCACCTTGCGTGCGTAGTGCGGTGCCTGCGCGTCTGCGTGCGTCTGTGTGTCCCATGCCGGCCTTCACAGGTGCTCTCTAACGGCACTTGCCCCAGGTTATACGGGGGATCTTTGTCTCTGTAGGTGACTGAGAGCACACTGAGCGGTAGCCTCTCCCTTTCCAGTGCTCATGGAGCATTACCCATAATGCCGTGTGGTGATGTCATTGTCACTACAGGAGACCCTCTACATTACCCACAATGCCCTGCGGTGATGTCATTGTGTCTACAGGAGACCCTCTACATTACCCACAATGCCCTGCGGTGATGTCATTGTCTCTACAGGAAACCCTCTACATTACCCACAATGCCGTGTGGTGATGTCATTGTCACTACAGGAGACCCCTCTACATTACCCACAATGCCCTGCGGTGATGTCATTGTGTCTACAGGAGAAACGTCTGCCTTTGGCGATGCTGAGAATGCCCACGGTGTTACGCGTGAGTTGGAACATCTCTTAATGTAAGCGAACACATAGAGGCATGTGTGTGTACACGAATCAGCATGCGTGTGCGCGCGTACAAATACAGGTGTGTGGGTACGTGCGTAAACCTATACATACGGGCGTGTGTGCGTGTCTGCACAGACGCACAGGTACATGCGTGCGCGTGCGGTGTGCGTTTGTGCGTGTGATGTAGCGTGCACTCGGCCGCCTACCCAGGTGCACCTTCTCCACGGTGCCCGTGTGCGGGTGCCACCTGCACACGTCCTGCGCCAGCACGTCCACGTAGAGCAGCGTGCCCGTCGCGCCCTCCACACGGGGCCCTCGCCCACGCGGCACGCCTCGCCCACCACGCTCTGCACCTGCACCCCCGACATGCCGCCTGGGCACCGCACGCCACGGGTCACCTTGAATCGATACGCGAGCTTTTAAATACACCGCACACCCGGTTGGTGAGTGGGGGGGACGTCGCACACACGGTGGGTGAGTGAGGGGGGACGTCGCACACACGGTGAGTGAGGGGGGACGTCGCACACACGGTGAGTGAGGGGGGACGTCGCACACACGGTGGGTGAGTGGGGGGGACGTCGCACACACGGTGGGTGAGTGAGGGGGGACGTCGCACTCACGGTGGGTGAGTGAGGGGGGACGTCGCACACACGGTGGGTGAGTGAGGGGGGACGTCGCACACACGGGGGTGAGTGGGGGGGACGTCGCACACACGGCGGTGAGTGAGGGGGGACGTCGCACACACGGTGGGTGAGTGGGGGGGACGTCGCACACACGGTGGGCGAGTGAGGGGGGACGTCGCACACACGGTGAGGGGGGGGACGACGCACTCACGGCTGGTGAGTGAGGGGGGACGACGCACACATGGTTGGTGAGGGGGGGACGTCGCACACACGGTGGGTGAGTGAGGGGGGACGTCGCACACACAACTGGTGAGTGAGGAGGGGACGTCGCACACACGGTGGGTGAGTGAGGGGGGACGTCGCACACACGGTGGAGTGGNGAGGGACGTCGCACACACGGCTGGTGAGTGAGGGGGGACGTCGCACACACGGGGGTGAGTGAGGGGGACGTCGCACACACGGTGGTGAGTGAGGANGGGACGTCGCACACACAACTGGTGAGTGAGGGGGGGGACGTCGCACACACGGTGAGTGAGGGGGGACGTCGCACACACGGTGAGTGAGGGGGGACGTCGCACACACGGTGGTGAGTGAGGGGGGACGTCGCACACACGGTGGGTGAGTGGGGGGGGACGTCGCACACACGGTGGGTGAGTGAGGGGGGACGTCGCACACACGGTGGGTGAGTGAGGGGGACGTCGCACATACGGTGGGTGAGGGGGGACGTCGCACACACGGTTGCTGCACCTCCTGCACACTCAAGAGCCACACCACCGACGGCCACGTAGTAAAATGAAAGTGAACGAGTTTATTGAGGTCTCACCTTGGTCAATAACGAGCGCGAGCCAGCAACGCAGGACGCCCGGCGGTGGTCTGGCGACTCAAACCCAACGAAGTTTTCAGCAGAATCTGGGAGAGAGAAAACAGACGTGAACCATTTTATACTGGAGTCTCTCTTCCCATTATTAATTAAGTTAATTATTACATTAATCATTACTCTGCACGCTATTAAATCACCCAGTGTCAACCTTTCACCCCCATGCTAATGTTTTCTGGGAACCCTCGCGCCCGTGCTAGCACGCGGTTGGGGGCCCACTGGAGTTATGGACGCGCCAGTGATGACCACTCAAGACGGTCGCTCCGTTGACCAGCGTACTCCATATTTAGAGGGGGCCCCGCTGGAGTTATGGACGCGCCAGTGACGACCACTCAAGACGGTCGCTCCGTTGACCAGCGTAGTCCATATTTAGAGGGGGCCCACTGGAGTTATGGACGCGCCAGTGACGACCACTCAAGACGGTCGCTCCGTTGACCCGTGTAGTCCATACAGAGCGGGGCCCGCTGGAGTTACGGACGCGTCAGTGACGACCACTCAAGACGGTCGCTCCGTTGACCCGTGTAGTCCATACGGAGCGGGAGACCCCGCTGGAGTTATGGACGCGTCAGTGACGACCACTCAAGACGGTCGCTCCGTTGACTCGTGTAGTCCATACGGAGCGGGGACCCCGCTGGAGTTATGGACGCGCCAGTGATGACCACTCAAGACGGTCGCTCCGTTGACCCGTGTAGTCCATACGGAGCGGAGACCCCGCTGGAGTTATGGACGCGTCAGTGACGACGATGCAGACTTGAAGCCGTGCAAAAGGTTTCCATTTGGTGTTTGAATATCTTAACACGACTCCTGTTTTATTGCCAGAAAGGGTACAAACCCATTCTTATTTTTCATCATTTTGGATACTGACAGAAAGTTCCCATGGATATAACTGCTCGGCTCGAGCTATAAGTGCTCTGAACGTGCAATTGTCTCTATGCTGGTGGCCTCGTGGCGTTCTCTGGTCTACCACTGGTGGTGAGACGAGGCCATGAAGAAGGCTGCTGTCTTGGTGTAGGCCAATCAGTTTCAAAAAATGCAGACATCAATAATGATCAGAGCATTACTTTTTGGTTCTTTCGGTAAAGTCACGTAGAAAGAAAGTAAATTAAATAATAGAATACGACGTTTCGATTGCAACACAAGAAATCATCATCAGGTACGAATGAATGAGAAAAAACAAACCTAGTAAACTCAGAAATATAATGCAGTACAACACAGAGAGTCGGCTAACATAACAGTCAACACCCCACCTGGTTGATTACGTTCTTTCAGAGATTGCTAAATTTGAGAGAGAGACAAAACACAGACAGAGACACAGACAGACACACAAGCAGAGAGAGACTCACACAGAGACAGAGAGAGACACACACATAGGCACACAGAGAAACAACGCCTCTGTGTCGAGGCCTTAAATAGAGAGAGGGGGGGCAGAGAGAGAGGGGGGGTAGAGAAATTAGCATGTCAATGAGAGATTTGGAGTTTTCGTGACTGCAGGAATTACTAGAGATAACACAGAACACGTGTGTTTGCATGTTTTGCCACAAGTGTGGTTAATGCCTTGCAAAATGCATCTATTTGTTAGTTCGAACACAGCACAACTCCTGTTTAAAACCTATTATTATTTTTTCAGAAAAAAAACACGTTTTTGTATGATTCATTATTAACACCAAATAGAAACCTTTTGCAAGGAGTCAAGTCTGCGTTAACCACACACAGAGTACATGTGGTGAACATGCCAACAAACTCTGATAACATGTACATATGTCAGGTCCAACTACGGTTACCACCTCTACATCACGGGAACAAGACTGTATCACACACAATTAATGATCAGAGCACGTTGTTTGCATGTTTGTGTGTGTGGTTAATGCAAACTTGATGAATGCAAAAGGCATCTTATTTGGTGGTTGAACATCTGAACACACCTCCTGTTGTATGTCCAGAACGGGCAATAATAAAGCGTTTCTTCACCGTTTCATTAAGTCCGGACAGGTAATAAGTGGAACGTAAGGGGAGTTCTTCAACCACCCGGCACTGGCACTTAACCGCTCCGTCTCAACCTCTCAGGGATGGTGACCCACACCCCAGTCCAGACCACTGGCTCCACAGCTCACCAAGGTCAAAAGTCCACGCCCTCCAGTCAACACGGTGGATTGAAGGCACGTGTTGGGGATATCATTGTGTCAGCGACGCGCAAGCGTTTCATGTTGTGTATCGGTGTGTTTTGTGTCAGTAAGGCAAGCGTTTCATGTTGTGTATTGGTGTGTTGGTAAGGCATGTGTTTCATGTTGTGTATTGGTGTGTTGGTAAGGCATGTGTTTCATGTTGTGTATTGGCGTTTTGTGTTCGTCACGCACGGATTTCACGTCGTGTGCTCGGTGTTGTTTTGCGCCGAAATGTGACGTCGCTATTCCCGGCACGACATCACAACCCTGTGCCACCCGCGGAAGGCTTTCCAACTGCTGCTCGAAACCAATCATCAATGAACAGATGACTGCACGAGGATGTAAACGACGACGATCGAAAAAAGTGCCAAGGCCTGCAGGCTTTTGGAGTGTCAGTCACGAGTTCAGAGTCTGCCAAGGAGATTGCCTCTTTGCCATTCGAGCGTAATTTAAAGTTCCAAGTCGGGCAAAACCGATCATCGGACTGCGATCATTAAACGGGCGAGTTAATGGTAAACTCGTTTTACCTCTACATTCGATTTTTTGTGGCAGCCCACTCACGTGAGAAAATAAAAAATAATAAAACCCCCACGGGAAAATGTGAAAGTGCCGACTCGGCGTGCCGAAAGCCAACTGAAACCCATTCGTCCGTCGGCTTTTTTCTACGCGGGGAGAGCAACGGGCCGAGCGTTCGCAAACGCGCCGCGAGATCCGTGCCGGACGATTACGGTGAAGGACGCGTTGTGAAATCAATAGCCCGGCAGCGAGTGTCGGTTTGCATGGAGCCATTCGTGTTCATCCGGACGGGAGGGGGCCCGCTCCCCACACCCACGTCGTACGCGTCTCGGGGGGGGAGGGGGGGTCGTTTGACCATACTTCACCACGCCGTTCGGCGCGCGTTGGCGAAAGCGGGCGGCGCAGAAGTAGGAGCAGCATTGAATCCAAGGCGGAGCCAGGATTTTCAGGTGGGGGGGGGGGCAACCCCTCCAGCAATGAAAAATGATCGAGGAGTTGTTAGTAAGTAAGACTTGTCCCTTGCTTTTTATTCGCACCGCGTTGTGTGATCGCATCGCGCTCGCTGAAGCCTTCAGGGAAGTCGTGTGCCGTAGACGCAGCTGCGCACAATTCTGTGAGTCACTTATAACTGCTTTGCTGTTAATTATTGCCAAGTATGGACTCAGACTATTGTCCTATCATCTCATAGAGTCCTGGCACGTAATAATATGCTACACAGTGGCAATGGGGTCGCAAAATGCCATTTATTAATAATAAACCCCAATGATCCGATTGAAATTAGGGATTTCGATCGGATCATTTGGGGGCACGTGCCCCCCCCCCCCCACTGGCGCCACCAGTGATTGAATCAACAGCATGAGATGCACTCAGCTTGCACTGCTCTCCGCTGCCCACACACATCATATCGCTACCTATAGCGCCTGTTATGGATAGCGTCGCTCATCCAAGCACTATGCAGGCTCCTCCGTGCATTCCGGGTGAACGTGTTCCGAGGCTCCCTTGGATTATTACTGAGTTAAATGAAAATCTGAGGGAAGAGAGGACATTTAATGCATCCAAGATGGACCAATGTATGTATGTTGAACTTCTTCGCACCGTACATAGCCAACCGTGCCAGTCGGAGGTGTGGGAAGGGCAACAAGCCAGACACAGAAATCAGTCGTAAGAATGAGTTTGTCAATCGAGATGATGATTTAAAAGTGCGAAGCTCCAGTGGCTTCCTAACATCGGAGGGAAGACGTTCCAGACGGCCGCAGAGGCGCATCTGAAAGTGCCGCGCGATGCGGTGACCACCGTCTTTGCTCGACGGCCAGCCAGAAGCCGCTGCTGCTGCTGCTGCGAGGATGACGACCGGAGTTCACGCGATGGTGGTTTGTGCTCCTTGACGAGATCAGCGAGGCGGTATTGCGGTTCACTTGTGGCAGTGGCTTTGTGTGTAACGAGTGCATCATGTAGAGTAACTTCACTTAGGTATTTTGTGAAACCAGCCACAAGTTATACAAATGCTCCAGAGGAAATGAAAGTAATTTCAATGACTACCGCCATGGTTAAACAAAGGGGCAATGACTGTTAAGTTATGAGGTCACACAGCTTGGCCCAGAGCCAGATGCTGATATCTTGAGGCCAGAGCACTCGGGTTGGTTCCAGCCTGGCACAGAAAATAGTCCCAGCTCAGCTCGGCTCGGTTGTGCCGGCAGAAAAGGGTATTTAATAGTGCACATTGTTGATCGTATGCTGATGCCAGTTTCATAATAGACCACAGTGCGACTGGGGCCACAACAATCGCAATTAGTGGGCAGCATCGTAACGTCGTCGTCCGCTGCCATCGCTCGCGGACACCAATGAAGCCATCCACCGGTTCGCCCCAACCTCAACACGAGCGCGTCGACACACCGGACGATCCAACTCCCCGCCGTGGACAAAAAAGGAATAAAGCGGCGACGCGGCCAATCACGCGGGAGGGGACCATCAACAGGTGCCGAGCCAGAACTCAACGGGTGAGTCCAGAACTCAAATCGAGGCAATGGCCTTCTCGTCGCACTGTGAGCCAGGGCGCGCCTCTCCACGCCACGCATCAGCCCCCGCTCCGCCAGCCCCCCCCCCCCGTTTGAGACGGCAAATCCTCGTCACGCCGGCACTCACCGCACCTGACCACCTCCATGGTGGGGCCCCCTCTCCTTGCCCATCCCACGCACGAGCATCAATCTCCGACCGCTCCCCTCAGGAGGCGAGTGGACGAGTTTAAAACCGTCCCAAGCCGTGGGAATCGCCGCACTTGAGAGCCCATCCGGACAAACGGTGGGGACGCTCGGGTTTTTTTTTTCACTTCTTGTTTCACAAAAGGCCCCGGCTCTGGGAGAGAATCCAATCTACAAAATATCCCGTTTTTTAAGCTTGAGAGGTCAGCGGCCGCTCCGGGTGGGAGGGAGAGCTGCGGGCGGCTGAATCTGCTCGTAGTTCTCTACGCATCCCAAGCCTCTCCGAGAGTCGGGGCAACCGCGCCGGCCCGGGGAGCGCCCTCACCCCGACGTTCGTTCCGGCGACAGCAAAAAACGAAATCGAGTGAATGGGAGCACGGGGAGTGGGAGCGTGTGGAGGGGGGCGGGCGGCAGGGGACGCAAGACCGGAAGCGCGCGGGCTCAGCGGAGCGGCGGCAGCTGCACGTTGGCCTGGACACACGACGAGGAAATGCGATTAAGGAATCGGGAACGCTGCCTGGAGAAAGCTGGAGACGTCGCCGCACCAAAGCAGTGGGAGAGCGTGAAGAGGGAAATTCACAAACCCACAGGTAAACACTCATTAATTGGCCAGGAACACCTTTATATATAGAGAACTGCAGATCTCGGGGGAGGGGAATTTTATGCCAGCTCACCGCCTGGCTGCTACGTTGCCGCTCGGTCTGTGGTTCCTCGTGCCTCCAGTGATGTCTCTCTCCACGAGGGTGAGCGGGTGGTGGGTGGGTGGTGGTGGCGGTGGCGCATCACAGGGTTGAGATTAACCTGAGAGATGGTAAATAGAACTCGCGATACACAAAATAAACATAAGAAATATTAGGCGACTCTATGCAGATCTTCGAAGGATGAGTACAAATAAAAGCCAGGAATGGAAAGTGCTTTTCGGTGAAGAGGGAGTTCAAGATGCCACACGTAGGAAACAGCGTCCTCCACGGTGCGTGAAAGAGAGGAAGCTATGACAGCAGATGGCAACGGTGGACATTGTCAGAGAAGCAGGACCAGCCGCTGGATGAGAATTGGCAGAGACCTATTTACTCCATACAGAATTGGCAGAGACCTATTTACTCCATACAGAATTGGCAGAGACCTATTTACTCCATACAGAATTGGCAGAGACCTATTTAGTCGAGACCGAATTGGCGAGGGAATGCTCTTCCATGAGATATCATGGATCTTTGAGTATGTGGACGTTTTAAAAATGCGTCTTAAAGCCTATTTATATACGCTTCCGCTTGTTAAACTTTTAGTTCATTTAGCAAATGGATTCTTGAAATGTGTTTATAATATAATTATTTTCATGCTGAGCGTCTGCTACTGTGTCCAGTACAGCGCTCTGAGATCCTGGATGAAACGCGCAAAATTGTCGGAATTATTATTCTTTACTCGATGCTTACATGGAATGCCTCAATCATAGGATAGTGCCTCGGCCGTTACTTTATTCAGTGTCTTATCACATGCACGTACTGCTGCTTGTGAATTTTATTTGTAAATAGAATCATCTGAGAAAAACCAACCACACTCACGAGCCCGGTTTTGGGACAATGTGTAGGTGGTTTATAGGTTGTATTTAATAAGTTTAAGTTAATTTATTTGATAGAGCCCTGTGAGCCATTCGGCTCTTGAATCGGGTGCAACCGCAACAAACAAAAACATGAACAAGAAAACATCTTAAAGTGACTATGTGACTATGTGCAAACTGAAAATCCAGGGAAAAAACTGCAAAAATTCCAGCAAAAAGCACCGTACACCAACGCTGTAAGAAACGGCTTCATCTTTGCCGGCAATAACACAGAAGGTGTTAAGATGTTCACATGCCAAATAAACACCGTCTGCCAAGAGGGGTTCTACTGGACTTTGATGGGTGGATCACCAGGGCTTGCCAGGTGTTTTAAGTGTGGGCTGAGAAGTTGCCAGGCGATGTGGTGTGTTATCTCCCTGTACGTGTTTTCTTCGGTAACTCTCGTTCCCCCCTCCCCCCCGATGTGAATGTTGACATTGGCAAACATCCCGATGCAGGACCCTCCTGGAAAGATAATCTTGAGACTTTCCGGAATAAATAATTGTCATCGCTTATGAGTACATGCTCATAGTTGACCCCAGATCTCCATTGACAGGTACCTCTCAATGAACCTATCGCCTCCCTAAACTGTACAAGCGAATCGAAGCAGAGGTGTCTGAAACGGTCGCTGGGAAACGTCGTGGTGAGAACAGAATCCGTCGTGCAGAAGACCGCAAGGGAAGACGGGGCAGGTTGTGAGCGTCGTAGATATTGTTTGGTAAATGAAACAACAGCGGTTGCGCTGTGGTGAGAGGGCCTCTGTGCAGGATGGAGGAGGATGGTGGAGGAGGAGGAAGGTCAATTTGCTCGGGACAGACGGCCTTTGGCTTGGCTATATGAGAGTTGAAAACAGCGGTCTCAACGGTCACAGAGAATAAAAGTGAGGGCAGATCGTGAGAGACTCTAAGGGCAGATCGTGGGAGACTCTAAGGGCAGATCGTGGGAGACTCTAAGGGCAGATTGTGGAGGTCGCAGCGTGTCTGGCTAAAGCAAGAAACTGCTGCAGCGTGTTACAACATTCACTGGCGCCTGCCATGACGGGGTGCTGCAAGATCCGAGCGTGTCCGTCCGGTGCTCGCCGAGCTGCATGGGCAGGAACGCGTCATAAGGTCGCACTCATTACACGCACAAAGCGCTTGCTAGCAATGAACCACAATGCCTTGCCGATCTCGTCTAGGAGCATAAACCACCATCACGCGAAATCTGGTCGTCATCCTGGCAGCACAGGCGGCTTTTGGCTGGCCATCGGACAAAGACGGTGGTCACCACATCGCGCGGCGCTTCGAGATGCGCTTCTGCGGCCATCTGAAACACTCTTCCTTCCGATATTAGGAAGGCACTGGAGCTTATGCACTTTTACATCTATATTAAAAATTGATTTCTTCAGAACTGCTTCTTGTTGGGCTTAGTCTGCTGTCCTCCCCACACCTCCGATATGCGCGGTTGGCTACGTACGGCGCGAAGAACACATTCATGCGGAGGGAGCTGGTAGGAACGTTGGGTTGCTCGGTCAATGTCCAGGGTCAACGGCGGCGTGGTGTATTCCGCAAATATACCCGACTGTGAGGGCGGGCACAAGCCGGCGTGAGTAGGTTAAACGTTGAGTTTTATCAGGGCACCACGGGGTGACCAGCTCCTCCCCACCCAGCCCCACCCTCCCACCCCCACCCAGCCCCACCCTTCCCACCCTCCCCTCCCACCCAGCCCCTCCCACCCTCCCCTCTCCACCCAGCTCCACCCCTCCCATTTTTTGATGCACGACGGACAGACACAATAATCCCTGTGGGCTGGTGTAACCAAGAGGTTCCTACCAGTAAAAAGTTCAACATACATACACATACATACACATACATACACATAACAGCTGCAGGTTCTGGCACAAAGCAGAGGTGTGGTGGTGGCGGTGGCGGTGGCGGCATCTCAACATCTCTGGCCACGGCGATATCCGGGTTGGGTTCGCGTGGCAATAGCGCAACTTAACAACATGCAGTCAGCAGTGCCCGGATTAATGTTCCTGTAGGCCCGAGGCAATTCGTTTCGTAGGCCTTCAGTGATAACTTTCTAAAGTTGGTACTACTGCCGCTGTCACTCTGCTCGTTTCACGCGTAGCAGAACAACGCCGCCTTGTCTTTCCTTGCAGCGCTCTCTATTGAGAATGAGATTGTGCGAAAGACACCATTTCAAGATGTTATTCGCTATTTTGCAATNAAAAAAATCTCGAAAAGATGGTCATTTCTNTCACCTCATTGTTTACATACTCTGCCTATCCTTGCTATGTATAACTATATTTATTCAAGAATATATCTTGGTTAGANTTTTTATCATACAGACAAAATGGTCAAATGTGTTTTCTTAGGCCCTAGGCACAGTGCCTACTGTAACCTATTGGATAATGCGGCCCTGGTGGGTGGGTGAGTGGGTGAGTGGATGGGTGAGTGGGTGGGTGGGTGGGCGAGCGGGTGAGTGGTGGTGGGCGAGCGGTGAGTGGGCGGGTGAGTGAGCGGTGGGTGGGTGAGTGAGTGGGTGGGTGAGTGGGTGGGTGTGTGGTGATTAGTGAGTGGGTAAGTGGGTGGGTGGGTAAGTGGGTGGGTGGGTAAGTGAGTGGGTGGGTGGATGAGTAGGCCCTAGGCACAGTGCCCACTGTGGCCGATTGGAAAACGCGCCCCTGGCAGTCAGTCCACTTTACACAGCAGCGAGGCGGAAGGGGCAATGATGAAATGTCATCATCATCAAATCTCATGGCAAGCGCTGGAAAATTCCGCGCGTTGCAAACGCTGTAATGCTCAGCACATGCTTGGCTATAGGCCACACTCTCACCCAGTGTGGTTGGGGAGTTTGAGTTTGTTTTTGTTTGTTGCGAATCGCGTCGATGATGAATGGCACTTTCAGCTTAAATCAAGAACAGATAACGCAAGTTTTTTTCTTTAACTCAGTTTTAACTTGCAAGCCACTCTCGCCAACCTATTCAATCGGGGCTTCACCCGCGCGTGTGTCCACGTACAGTTGCTGATCCACTGCTGGATGAGAACCTCTCAAATCCCTGGGTGGTGGTGGTGGCAGTGTTATATGACCATTCTTCACCACTCTGGTCAATAGCGCCGTGCGCAATAGGCCCCCCCCCCCTTCCTCGCATCAGTGCAATCACTAACATCATGAGCCAAGAATGTCTGTGTGTAACGCGCGTGACGTCACTCCACGTCGACCAGCCCCCTAATGAATGATCATGAACAGGTGGGGTCCTTCACAAGGACCCCCCCCCCCTCATTAATAATCATGAACGGGTGACGTCACTACGCATGAAGGTGGAGCGGAAACCAACATTTGTTTACGCAAATGAGCTTTCATTTTGTCCTTTCTTTATGGAAAGTAAAGCGAATAAAGAAATCAATAATGTATAAAAAGCCAGAGCCTTGATGTCACGCTCACTCCGTAACGCCGTCATTAATAATCGTGATCGGTTGACGTCCCTCAACATGGTGGGGGGGGGGCTCTTTACCGAGAACTTAACCCTCATTAAAAAGCCAGAACCCTCATGCCACGCGAACTCTGTAATCCTATTGAGACGTGAAGGAAAAAGGGCGTCGTGATGAACATGGGATAACCGTAAAATAAAAAAAAGTCTGTGTTACCGGCCTTACAGATGGCACACCAATGATGCACTGAATATGATTTCACTGCTTTTCGCTTGAATGTGTCAGATTCACTGCAATACACCCGTCCTTGGATGGGCTATAGGCTATAGTGTCAAATAAATCCTAGTCATCGTAAAGGCTCTTGGTTGTGGTGGCCATGAATAAGAAGCTACACGGCTCAGTAGGCTTTACCTGATCAAATGAAACTAAAAATGAGTTTATTTTTAGCTCCTATCGTGTGCGTGCGTTTGTTTGCAGTAACTTCCTGACCCGCCCCTAACTGGACATCTTGTTGAAAAAAACAAAAAGATATTCTTGGTTCTTTCGGTAAAGTCACGTAGAAGGGAAATAATAAAATAAAACATAATAAAATACAATTCTCACGATGTTTCGGCCACAACGCAAGCAGCCATCCTCAGGTGAAGAACAGGGCTGTCGGAAAGACTGTCGGAGAGACAGACCTGTTCTTCACCTGAGGACGGCTGCTTGCGTTGTGGCCGAAACGTCGTGAGAATTAAATTGTATTATGTTTATTTTATTATTTTATTTTTTCCCTTCTACGTGACTTTACCGAAAGAACCAAGAATATGAATCCCTGCAGTCACGAAAGCTTTAAATCGAAAAACAAAAAGAGCTTTACAACTCATCGGAGTCCTCCAGCCATCGATTCATGTCGATCACCAATCCCGAAATTCTAACGATCCGCGTGCAGGCGGCTGCACGCGAGCCGATTTCAACGCTCCATCTCCACTTTGTCCGCTGCAAAACAAAGACGAAGATCCCCCCGTGTAGCCTCAACAGAGCGAGCAACAGCACCTATGAAGGGCGGCACTGTGGCACACGAGGGGGTGGGTGGCCAGCACCACGCTCGGCCGCCTTTGTCTCCCCCAGTGACGATGTTAACTACACACCACACTGGGTTCTCATTTGAGGCTGAGTCGACCTAGGGGAGGCCCAATACCTTATCATATCATATACCAAGGCCGTAGCCATGGAGTCAACATTGAGGGGACCAAATCTTCCAGGGGGTCTGGTGGTCCCCCCCCAGAAAAAAAAAATCTAAATTTGAAAACTCATTTCCTGCCTAAAATATTTTAAAATTCACTAACACCTGGGATGGAGTTTTTATTTATTTTTTACAATAATGTCTAATAGTGTATTGTATTACATTGCTGTTTTTTCTTTTTTACATTTTCTTGTTTCATTGTATGTGAAGTACTCTTGAAGACGCTTGGACACCGTAGTAAGGCACACGTATTTATTTACACAATGTCGTACAGCACTGGAGGGTGTATCGGCCCCCTCACCCGTATAACTGGGAATACACCTCTAGCTAGCCTTCCTACCCGAGTCCTCCACTAACGGGCTAGGGGAGGCTGTCTGGCCCGACACTGGTCAGTCGGGCTACGGTACCCGGAGTCCCAGAGGACTAACTCTGGTTCCGGGACCACGCCACTGGCTCCAGCCTGCGCTGCCCTTACAAGGGCGGCGTCCCAGGGGAGTCCAGGGCCTATCTGGCCGGTCTTCCGTCTTCCCTTAATTACTCCAAGACTGAACCCCGAGCTCTCTGGCTCATCCCTTTTTGTACCCCCTAGAGGATCGAAACCCCCCTCACGCCGTCCGGTGCGGACGTCGTTGCGGCACCACCCGTGTACTCACGGAGTCCCCGCCCACTGTGTTTGTTATCCGTTAGCTCCTATGCAAACAGCCCTACACAAACAGCCCTACATCACCCCCCCTGTACAGCTCGCAGCCGTCCCGGCTGCAACAACTTCAATAAAGGTTAATTAACCCCTGGATCCCGCGTGTGCCTCAAAAAAACGTTTTTAACGATAACATGAAGGGAACAACAACAACAACAAAACCCACAAACCCCGAAGGGAACAATCCGACGCACCCCCCTGAATAAATACGAATTCCGTAAGAGCGACGTATATACAGGTTTAGCAGGGAACCCCTAGCACACATGCAACACAACAAAAATGTGGCAGGAGCTCCCACCGACGCAGCACCCCGCAACCGTACACAAGAGAATTAAGTGTTCTTCCAATGCATCATAAGAGTCTGCGCATTTTTGCGCGCGTCCTTGCTGCAGGCCGTCACACGGGGCAACCCCGGATGGCGGACCCGGCCGGTGGCAGTTGTTCATTCCGTATTGAGTCCGCGTTTGACGTCGCGAGACCCTCGGCATCCCTCGCAGCGGTAGGTGGGTGCGAGCCCGTCAATCCCGGTGCACCTGTGGCGGGACAGCCGGCGACACGTCAGGCGAGGGCAGCAAGGACGGACCCTTTGAGTCGGCCGACCCCCACATGTTTGGCCACGCGTGTGTGGAGTGGGCCTCGCACCGCAACGAATGGTTTTAGTCTCGAGGGTGCACAAACCACCGGCGCTTCCCCCATTTGATGCGAACACACTGAGGCCGCAGAACCTCGACCACCTCTACAGGACCCTCCACGGCCGCGCCAGTTTAGGGATGTTGCGAGTGGTACCTGGGGCAGTGCAGCCATGCCCTGTCCCCGGCTTCCACTGCAGCACGTGCGCGCAACCCAGTCTGAGGCGCTCATTTGCTTTTTGACGCTGTTCTGAATTTAGCATGGCAGCATCCCGTGCCTCAGTCAATTTTTCAAGGTTGAATTTGACATGGTCAATTAATTTTGTTTACCCAGTGGTGTGGGATCTGCAGCTGCGCCCGAATGGGTGGGTCAGGGTCGCGCCCATACATGAGGAAGAATGGTGAAAATCCCGTTGCAGCATGGGGGCCAATCTGTATGCTGCCAAGACCCCTTGGATTTTCAAGTCCCAATCAGTCTGTGAGTCCGAAACCTGCTGTGATAACATAGACGAGATGGTGCGATGCAGACGCTCGACCATCTCGTCTCCGGGCACCTTTGTCCATGACATAGCCTTGGACAAAGGCGTCGACGATGGCTGCTGCCGACTGATTGGCCAGGGGCCAGGCCATAGGCCAGCGCGTAAAGTACTCGACCCGGTTAACAAATATCTATTACCCCTAGGGGTGGCGGGGAATGGGCCCAGAATATCCAGCGCGACAAGTTCGTTTACTCTGGAGACCCTGATAGACTGCAAGGGCGGGTTTGATTCTCGTGCTGGTGGTTTTCGCTGTGCACACCGCGGCATGAAGCCAACAGATCTGAGACATCCCTTGTCATGCCTTGCCAAAAGAATCACGCTGGAGCAAGGCGAGGTCTTTTGGGTACCCAGGTGGAGGAGGCGCTCATGAGCAGCCCACACCACCCTACCCCGTAAGCCCGAAGGGACCACCAGCCGGTGTCGGTGGGATTTTCCGTCCCAGTGCAACAGCAACCCCGCGTGCATTTCCCATGCGTCGGCATCACCCGATCCCGCCCTGCCTCCCGGCGCGACGACGCAACGCGAGGAGGGAGGTATCCTCCATCTGGAGGCGCCCCCATTCCTGAATGTGCAAACCCAGCAGGGAATCTTTCCCTTGTTGTTCAATAGAATTCGGAACAACTGTCCCGCCGTCGGCGGCGGCCGCAAGGCCCGGAACCGACACGTCCCCTGCTGGCTTGCAACGTCCCGACCCCAGGAGGCACGCACATTCCGAGGTGGTTGGCATGCGCGACAGAGCGTCCGCGTTGGTGTGGCGAACGCCCTTACGGTATGTGGTGTCGAAATCAAAATCCTGGAGGATCTCCAACCATCGGACAATTGTCCCGATGGCTGTTGAACTCGCAGGGCGTACTGCAGTGCCGCATGATCTGTGCAGACGGTGAAACGCCGACCGTACAGATATGGGCGATACTGTTGGATGAAATAGACAATTGCCAACAGTTCTCTGCGGGTGACACAATATCTTTGCTCTGCTTGAGACAACACCCGACTGCCGTACGCAACCACCCGTTCGACGCGTCAACCACCTGGGAAAGCACGCCCCCAATACCCGTGTTGCTCGCATCGGTGTCGAGCAGAAACGGCTTTGAAAAATCGGGTAGATCAAGGAGGAGCTTTTACCAGGCATCCCGAAGGGAGCAAAAAGCAGCCTCCTCCTCTTGACCCCAGTGGAACCGAACCCCTTTTGATGTTAATGCGTGTAGGGTTTGGCAATTGTTGCAAAGTCGGCGACGAACCGTCTGTAATATGACGCGAAGCCGACGAAACTCCTGACCTCTCCCACCGAGGTGGGAGTCGGCCAGGAGCTGACACACTGCGTTTTGGCGGGATCGGTAGCAATACCCGAGCGCCCTACGATGTGGCCCAAATAACGCACGGAATCGTGTAACAAATGACACTTTTGGGGCTTGAACTTCAAATTAGCAGCCCGCATCTTTAGGAAAACCGCCCGCAACCTCTGGAGATGTTCGTCAAAAGTTTTAGCGAAGACAATAACATCATCCAAATAAATCAGGCACGACTCCCATTGCAATCCAGCCAAAACCAATTCCATCAAACGTTGGAAGGTTGCCGGCGCTGAGTGTAAGCCCATCGGCAACCGGTTGAATTGGAACAGGCCGTGCGGTGTACGGAAAGCAGTTTTAGGTTTCGATTCATCATCCAGAGGAAGCTGCCAGAATCCCGAAAGTAAATCCAGCGTGGAGAAGAATCGCGCTCCGCCAAGGCGTCCAGCGATTCGTCCATCCGTGGAGCGGGTATGCGTCGGCAACCGAAATTTTGTTAAGGCGCCGAAAATCAACGCAAAACCGCAACGAGCCGTCCTGCTTTTTAACCAGGACGATCGGCGCTCCCAAGGGCTGGTAGAGGAGAAATAATGTCGGCGGCTAACATGTCATCAACAGCCAATTTGACATGGTCCTTTTCGGCGGGACTCAACCGAAACGGATTTTGGCGAATTGGCGCGCTGTCACCCGTGTCAATATGGTGACGCAGCAGATGAGTACAACCCAAATCGTATTTATTCCGACTAAAAACGTCGGAAAATTCCTGCAGTAGCGATCTAAGCTGTTGGCGCTCTGAATTTGACAGGTCCGTCGATCCCGCACAAAGCGCGTCGAGCCACCCGTCATCGCTGTCCGAATGTGGGTGCAGTCGGGCGGCGGTGCCGACATGATTCGCAACCGGTTCCTCGCAGGGCATCGGCGCCGCGTGCGCAAGCACCGTCCCTCGAGGAACTACAACAGGTTGCGATCCCACATTGAGGACCGCGATGAAAGGGTCCCCATCTCCCCTCACGACGGTCAGGGCCGGAATCAAATGCGGTCCACTAACCCCGGCCCTAGACGGTCCCAACAGGATTCCCTGGGCCCGATGCCCTCTGCGAAGGGCCGACGAAGTCTTAGAGGCACTAACATCTGAGCTCCCGGCGGCACACGAACCGTTTCAACGACGGACGCTGGTATAGTTACGAACGCCGTCCGAATCACAGAAGGGGAGGGTAAAAACGCCATGCGCCGTCCCGACGGGAGCTCAATGCATCCCTGGTCTATTAAAATACGGATCGGCATTTTACCCAAGAAGTCCGTCCCCAGCAGGCACGGAACCGCCAGCGAGGAGGAAACAAAAATCGGGCCTGATAATTTGATATCCCCGATACAAATTTGCGCTCGAATCTGTCCAATGATGCCAAGGGAGCCCCCGTTCGCCGCATAGAATGGGACATTAACTGGCAGTAAGGGACGGCTTTGGACAGGTAAAATGTTGTAAATCAATTCGGAAATAATGGTCGCCGATGCCCCGTGTCAACCAGGATGCGTACCTCAACCCCGTCAATATGTCCACGACGGCCGACGACCCTGACGATGCGGCCACAACGCGATGGGCCAACGCGGACCACTGCCCGGGCTCGATTCGAGTCCCCACAGTGGTACGCGCCGGCCCGTCGCGATGCAACGTCGTCCCCCATTCGTTGCGATGCGAGAGTGTGCGACAGGTGTGTGTGTTGGCCAAACATGTGTGGTGTCGCGACTCGCCGGATCATGTTGATGGAGCTTGGGAGGAGGAGGAGGCCCGGCGTCCTGGCGAGGCGTCGTCCCGCGCTGTCGGGGAGAGCGGCACCCGAGGCGACATGGCCCCGGACGCCGCAGTTGAAGCAGCGCGGGAGCGCCGGCGGCGATGACGGACGGTCGAAGCGGCTCGACCCATCCCGGCCCGGCCGTGCTCCGTCCCCTGCTGCCGACGATGGTTGACGGCGAAGACCTCCTCCGCCGGGAGGGTGGCTGCCGCCACCGCACGCCCAGCCGCTGCCTGCTGGCCTTCCGCCGCTGCGACAGCAGGTTGGCGTGGAGGAGTCGCGCCGCTTGTAGAGAAGTCATCTCTGTATCCTCCTGTGCCACGACGGCGATGTCCAGGTCGTCTGCCAGCAGGAGGATTTCTCAGTCACCATGGCGTCGACCCGTCCTCGTCCATGCGAGGAAAGGCTGTCTTGGCCAACGCCAGGAGACTTGTTCTGTATGCCAGCGGCGACTCCTTCGCGCCCGCTGGCGGTCGTAGAACTGCTGCCTACACTCCGCGGAAGGCCCGTAGACCCGGCCAGCAGCTGCAGCGCCATCGGTAGCGTAGAGCGCTTCTCCTTCGGCGCTGATGTGAGGGTGGCGAGCGCGTCGCCGTCGAGGAGCGCCGGCAGCGCGCAGAGAGCTTCAGCATCTGTCCATTTGGCCATTTCTTGGTGGGCGAGGAAGCGTCTCTGGAAGCCGCCCCAGTCGCCCTCTGCGCCCACAAATTCTTTAAGCGGAGGCAGTCTTTGTGCAGCGCAGCGGTTGCCGTGGAGTCCCGCGGGCTGCTGTCTCCCCGACTCGGCTGTGTCTCGGCGCGAACGGCAGATGGTATCGCCTGTCGCAGCCTTGATGACGCGCCCTCCTCCGTCGTTGACGCGGCAGCCCAGCGCGGCCGATGTCGGACCCGAGGTTGAGGTTGGCCACGCCCTAGCGGTCGCCGCGTCGATGGCGGGAAATTCAAAGTTTGAATCTTCGGAAATGGCGGGAAGGCGCTCCGGACGCCGGCTCCCCTCGCCCGCGGTGGACCACCAGCCCCAGCCGCGTGATGTTTTCCAGCGTGGCGGCAGCGGCGTAGAGCAGTTCAGCCAGCCTCTCGTGAGCCAGCCTCAGCTCGTCTGTCCGCGGCTCCTCTTCATGCCGACGCTCCGGTAAGAACGCGTCCGGCCCCGGCTGCACGTTGTCTTGTTGAGCCATCTCGGGCTCGACAATTTCGGCGGCGTCTTCCATTTGTTGTACTTTGGCCCGAGCTGATTGGCGCGTGTCCATGTTCGTGGTTCTTCTGACGCCAGATGAAGTACTCTTGAAGATGCTTGGACACCGTAGTAAGGCACACGTATTTATTTACACAATGTCGTACAGCACTGGAGGGTGTATCGGCCCCTCACCCGTATAACTGGGAATACACCTCTAGCTAGCCTTCCTACCCGAGTCCTCCACTAACGGGCTAGGGAGGCTGTCTGGCCCGACACTGGTCAGTCGGGCTACGGTACCGGAGTCCCAGAGGACTAACTCTGGTTCCGGACCACGCCACTGGCTCCAGCCTGCGCTGCCCTTACAAGGGCGGCGTCCCAGGGGGAGTCCAGGGCCTATCTGGCCGGTCTTCCATCTTCCCTTAATTACTCCAAGACTGAACCCGAGCTCTCTGGCTCATCCCTTTTTGTACCCCCTAGAGGATCGAAACCCCCTCACGCCGTCCGGTGCGGACGTCGTTGCGGGCACCACCCCGTGTACTCACGGAGTCCCCGCCCACTGTGTTTGTTATCCGTTAGCTCCTATGCAAACAGCCCTACACAAACAGCCCTCTGTAAGCTACATAGTAATGCAGAGATTAGGAAAAGTACAACCATAACACAATCATATAAACAGAAATTTTCATTGTATATGAAGACAAGACCAGATATTGGCCAAGGTTTAGCAAATTGTTTTTATTTACATAGCATAGCATTTATTACTTTTAAAATTTTTTTTAGCAATATATTGGGGGAGACATTTTGAGCATATTTGAATATTGGGTGGGGATGTCCCCCCCCCCCTAATATATATATTATAATTACGCCTTGGGCACTGTGGCAACCACGCTCGGCCGCCTTTGTCTCCCCCAGTGTTTACTACACACAGCCCAGGTACTTATTCAAGGCTGAGTCTACCTAGGGGACGAGGCCCTGGGACCCGGTGAGCGGGTTCGTAGCGGCTCACCGCGGCTACATTGCCGTTCCATCTCCACTTTGGACGTAACCAACAACAACAAGCGCCATTGCCACTAAGTGGCGGGACATCCCCACGGCGCTTGTGCCAGGCAGGTGCACCTTGAGGCCACGTGAAGTGTGAACGCCGCTGGCAGGAGGCGGGGCAGACCCAGAGGTGCCACGGGTGATGACCAGATGACNGGCCATGACCACGCCCCCTACTGTGCCCTTGCGTGCTTTACCACGGCGCTCCGCTCGTTGTTGCCTAGCATCCTGCTCCTCCGCCTCATTGTTCTNGAGGGCGTGCCTCCCCCATGCCTCCGAGTGCCTANCCTCCNCCAGTNGTCCCGACTCNGTGCCCGNCTGCTAGTACCCGTCAGTCACGCCTCCTCCANGAGGCCNANCTTGCACCGNTNGCACCANTACANCGCAGTCCACCAGCTCCACGCCTCCTGACNCATCACTCCNTCTCTCTCCCGGCCTCCGCTCCTCTNTCTCACGTGCCTCCTCACGTACCACCCTCCNTCTCTCTCCGCCGTGCCTCCTGCACCACTCCCACNCTTCTCCACTGCCTCCTCCACACCTCCACTNTCTCCGCCCGTGCCTCCTAGTACCACAACTCCACTCTCTCCACGTCCTCCTNCACCACATCACTCCATCTCTCTCTCCACGTCCTCCCTGCACCACATCACTCCATCTCTCTCCAGCCCGTGCCTCCTGCACCACATCACTCCATCTCTCTCCAGCCCGTGCCTCCTGCACCACATCACTCCATCTCTCTCTAGCCCGTGCCTCCTGCACCACATCACTCCATCTCTCTCCAGCCCGTGCCTCCTGCACCACATCACTCCATCTCTTCTCAGCCCGTGCCTCCTGTACCACATCACTCCATCTCTCTCCAGCCCGTGCCTCCTGTACATCACTCCATCTCTCTCAGCCCGTGCCTCCTGTACCACATCACTCCATCTCTCTCCAGCCCGTGCCTCCTGCANCACATCACTCCANCTCTCTCCCCGTGCCTCCTGTACCACATCACCCATCTCTTTCTATCCCGTGCCTCCTGTACCACTCACTCCATCTCTCCTAGCCCGTGCCTCCNGTACCACGTCACTCCACTCTTTCTACCCGTGCCTCCTGTACCACATCACTCCATCTCTTTCTAGCCCGTGCCTCCTGTCACATCACTCCATCTCTCTCTAGCCCGTGCCTCCTGCACATCACTCCATCTCTCTCAGCCCGTGCCTCCTGTACATCACTCCATCTCTTCTCTAGCCGTGCCTCCTGCACCACATCACTCCATCTCTCTCTAGCCGTGCCTCCTGTACCACATCACTCCATCTCTCTCTAGCCGTGCCTCCTGTACCACATCACTCCATCTCTTCTCTAGCCCGTGCCTCCTGTACATCACTCCATCTCTTCTCTAGCCGTGCCTCTGTACCACATCACTCCATCTCTTCTCCAGCCGTGNCTCCTGTACATCACTCCATCTCTTCTCCAGCCGTGCCTCCTGTACCACATCACTCCATCTCTTCTCTAGCCCGTGCTCCTGCACCACATCACTCCATCTCTTCTCTAGCCCGTGCCTCCTACCACATCACTCCATCTCTCTCAGCCCGTGCCTCCTACCACATCACTCCATCTCTTCTCTAGCCCGTGCCTCTGCCCACATCACTCCATCTCTTCTCTAGCCCGTGCCTCCTGCACCACATCACTCCATCTCTCTCTAGCCGTGCCTCCTGTANCACATCACTCCATCTCTTCTCTAGCCCGTGCCTCCTCACATCACTCCATCTCTCTCTAGCCCGTGCCTCCTGTACATCACTCCATCTCTCTCAGCCCGTGCCTCCTGTACCACATCACTCCATCTCTCTCTAGCCCGTGCCTCCTGTACTACATCACTCCATCTCCTCTAGCCCGTGCCCCTGTACCACCACCCATCTCTTCTCAGCCCGTGCCCCTGTACCACATCACTCCATCTCTTCTCCAGCCCGCATGGTGGCTGGGCGTGCGGGCTACGTGACCCAGCCAACGCAGCCTGCCTGCCGGAGGAGCTCACCGATGGGACTTTGTCCAGATCTTTGGACGTGACATCACACAAAAACGCGCACAAACGCAACTTTGTGGNTTTTTTGTAACAAAGAGCTGGAAAGAGCGAGAGAGAGAGAAAGAGACCCCCGCTCGTTGCAAACGAAACTTCAGCGACGTTTTTTTGTTACCTTCGAACGTTTTGACGCGACGGGGATTTAGTTTTGTCTCTTTGCAGGAACTCGGCGCCGCTTTTTAAAACCTCGGGCGACACCACTCGATAACTTGGGTGGGGGGGGGGAGATAAGAGATTTAGCCGCAAAAATTACGAACAGACTTTAAACACCGTAAAACGCTAAGTTGAACGCGGTGTTAAGTTTTAATATACGGCATAAAACGAGCATCGTATGTAATTCTTTCGCGGAATGTTGAACAAAGTGGTTTTATTTACTTAGATTTCCCCACCCCTCAAAGAGGAGTTGGTTTGACCCGAAGCGGCAGGGGATGGGGGGTCTCGCGGGGATGCCAAGTTGAGGTTTTACCTCTGAGCTGGACCAGTTTTCCAGTTTCATTATTTGGTTTCGCCCTGTGAGCCATTCGGCTCTTGAACCGGGTGCAACGCAACAAACAAAAAACTAAAACATGAACAAGAAAACATCTTAAAGCGACTAAGTGACTGAGTGCAAACAGAAAATCAAGAAAAGACGACAAAATATTGCAAAAGCACTTTACACCAACGGTGTCTGCAAAAATCCCAGTGCAAACCGCGAATAGCCGAAACCATAGGGCCAGCACTTGGTCCGGCTAAGGGCCGTCCATAAATGACGTCACGCGATTTGGACGTTTTTGCCCCCCCCCCCCCCAGCGTCACACGGAGTCACAAAAGTCAGACCCCCCCTCAAATATGACGTCACAAAGCTCTGCCCCCCCCCCCCAAAAAAGATAAAACATGCTTCAAATCGCTTTAAACTATTATTATAGTGTGTATTTAATGTGGCGCTGCACTCTGATGTTGTAGAGAAAACATTTATTAAAAAGTGCATTTAATTAAGTAGAACGTGTTGTCTTATTTATTTAAAGTTGAGCATTTTTACGTGACGTCACATTTCTCAACTCCCCCCCTCGTCACACATCGTCACAAATGTCTGACCCCCCCCCCCCTCCAGGTGCGTGACGTCATTTATGGACGGCCCAAATATTGGGAGGCCAGATTGTGACGCTGCAGAGCCACGTGACGGCCCAGCGGGGCACTGCAGCAGCAGCGGCAGCGGCGGCCTCGAGGTGGCGCTGGAGGCTGCGTGGATCGATTTCGATATTTTGTTTATTATTTTTATTTTATTACACACTTTATTTAACTCACTTCGTCTGTTGTATCCTCAAAAAAAAATCTTGTAACTCAATTTTTACGCACTTCCCAATGTGCTATCGACTGCAACTTCGTATAGTGTGTCAAACTGATGACAACACGATATTCTATCATAAAAAATCCAAAACATATTTAAAATTCTAGATTTGAAGCTTTCGTGACTGCAAGGATTCATACTCTTAGGTTTTTTCGATAAAGTCACGTAGTAAAAATAAAAAACCTAAGAGTATATATTTTAAAACTTTTTACACGCTTTTATTTAACTACTGTATGTGTATCCAAAAATCTGTAACTCAATTTCAACCGTATTCCCAATGCGTATCGACTGCAAACTTGGTATAGTGTCATACTGATGACAATGCTATATTCTATCATTGAAAATTAAAAATAAATATTCTTAAACAATATTTTGTACGGCTCAAATTGTCCACGTTCAACTCACGTTGCCTGTAAATCACCACGTGGTCCCTGACGTCACGGCAAGCCTCGGGGAGCCACGCCGAGGGGCGGGGTGTGGAAGGAGGGGAGGGGCGATGGGGGAAGGGGGCAGGGGAAGGGGCAGCTCGGATAGTACATTTCATTAAAGCGTGTTTAAAAAAAAAAGTTTTTAAATATTTTATTTCCAACATTGATGGGGTCCGGACACAAATTGGAAATCTGGCTTATGCGTGCGTGGGCAAGGCCCTCAACCAGCAGTGGATTTGGGGCTGTCAAGTAATTATATTAAATACAATTTCTACGCGATAAGCCACTTCGTTGGGCTATCATTTGTGGCCAGGTCGCTTCTGAACAAAAGCTACATAGCTCAGTGGGCCTTTTTTGCGTAAAAAGATAATTTATACATGGATCCTCTACTTACGAACGAGTTAGGTTCCAGATGTTTGTTGGTAGTTCGATTTGTTCGTACGTACAACTTTACTTCTGTCGATTCCAAACACGTTGTATGGCCATGTCACACTAAACACGGGGAATGACTTCAAAAGTTGTATAATTATTATACAACTTAAATTATCTCCTGTAGATGTAGGTGCCACTGGTTCTTCACGTTCTGCAGATGTAGATGCCACTGGTTCTTCATGTTCCGCAGATGTATATGCCACTGGTTCTTCACGTTCTGCAAAAGCAGATGCCACTGGTTCTTCATGTTCTGCAGATGTAGATGCCATTGGTTCTTCACGTTCTGTAGATGTAGATGCCACTGGCTCTTCACGTTCTGTAGATGTAGATGCCACTGGTTCTTCACGTTCTACAGATGTAGATGTCACTGGTTCTTCACGTTCTGCAGATGTAGATGCCACTGGTTCTTCACGTTCTGCAGATGTATATGCCACTGGTTCTTCACGTTCTGCAGATGTATATGCCACTGGTTCTCCACGTTCTACAGATGTAGATGCCACTGGTTCTTCACATTCTGCAGATGTAGATGCCATTGGTTCTTCACGTTCTGCAGATGTAGATGCCACTGGCTCTTCACGTTCTGCAGATGTAGATGCCACTGGTTCTTCACGTTCTGCAGATGTAGATGCCACTGGTTCTTCATGTTCTGCAGATGCAGATGCCACTGGTTCTTCACGTTCTGCAGATGTAGATGCCTCTGGTTCTTCACGTTCTGCAGATGCAGATGCCACTGATTCTTTATGTTCTGCAGATGTAGATGCCACTGGTTCTTCGCGTTCTGCAGGTGTAGATGCCACTGGTTCTTCACGTTCTGCAGATGTAGATGCCATTGGTTCTTCACGTTCTGCAGATGTAGATGCCACTGGTTCTTCACGTTCTGCAGATGTAGATGCCACTGGTTCTTCACGTTCTGCAGATGTAGATGCCACTGGTTCTTCACGTTCTGCAGGAGTAGATGCGACTAGTTCTTCATGTTTTGCAGATGTACAGTGAGGGAAAAAATATTTGATCCCCTGCTGATTTTGTACGTTTGCCCACTGACAAAGACTTTAGCAGTCTATAATTTTAATGGTAGGGTTATTTGAACGGTGAGAGACAGAATAAAACAACAAAATCCAGAAAAACGCATGTCAAAAATGTTATGAATTAATTTGCATTTTAATGAGGGTAATAAGTATTTGACCCCTCTGCAAAACATGACTTAGCACTTGGTGGCAAAACCCTCGTTGGCAATCACAGAGGTCAGACGTTTCTTGTAGTTGGCCACAAGGTTTGCACACATCTCAGGAGGGATTTTGTCTCACTCCTCTTTGCAGATCTTCTCCAAGTCATTAAGGTTTCGAGGCTGACGTTTGGCAACTCGAACCTTCAGCTCCCTCCACATTTTCTATGGGATTAAGGTCTGGAGACTGGCTAGGCCACTCCAGGACCTTAATGTGCTTCTCTTGAGCTACTCCTTTGTTGCCTTGGCCGTGTGTTTTGGGTCATTGTCATGCTGGATTACCCATCCACGACCCATTTTCAATGCCCTGGCTGAGGGAAGGAGGTTCTCACCCAAGATTTAACGGTGCATGGCCCCGTCCATCGTCCATTTGATGTGGTGAAGTTGTCCTGTCCCCTTAGCAGAAAAACACCCCAAAGCATAATGTTTCCACCTCCATGTTTGACGGTGGGATGGTGTTCTTGGGTCATAGGCAGCATTTTGGTCTCATCTGACCACAACACTTTCACCCAGTTGTCCTCTGAATCATTCAGATGTTCATTGGCAAACTTCAGACGAGCATGTATATGTGCTTTCTTGAGCAGGGGGACCTTGCGGGCGCTGCAGGATTTCAGTCCTTCATGGCGTAGTGTTTACCAACTGTTTTCTTGGTGACTATGGTCCCAGCTGCCTTGAGATCATTGACAAGATCCTCCCGTGTAGTTCTGGGCTGATTCCTCACCGTTCTCATGATCGTTACAACTCCACGAGGTGAAATCTTGCATGGAGCCCAAGGCCGAGGGAGATTGACAGTTCTTTTGTGTTTCTTCCATTTGCGAACAATCGCACCAACTGTTGTCACCTTCTCACCAAGCTGCTTGGCGATGGTCTTGTAGCCCATTCCAGCCTTGTGTAGGTCTACAATATTATCCCTGACATCCTTGGAGAGTTCTGTGGTCTTGGCCATGGTGGAGAGTTTGGAATCTGATTGATTGCTTTGTGAACAGGTGTCTTTTATACAGGTAACAAGCTGAGATTAGGAGCACTCTCTTTAAGAGTGTGCTCCTAATCTCTGTATAAAAGACACCTGGGAGCCAGAAATCTTTCTGATTGAGAGGGGGTCAAATACTTATTTCCCTCATTAAAATGCAAATCAATTTATAAAATTTTTGACATGTGTTTTTCTGGAGTTTGATGTTGTTATTCTGTCTCTCACTGTTCAAATAAACCTACCATTAAAATTATAGACTGATCATTTCTTTGTCACTGGGCAAACGTACAAAATCAGCAGGGGATCAAATAATTTTTCCCTACTGTAGATGCCACTGTTC
The DNA here is from genome assembly GCA_018977245.1 of Lethenteron camtschaticum. Taxonomy (NCBI): domain Eukaryota; kingdom Metazoa; phylum Chordata; class Hyperoartia; order Petromyzontiformes; family Petromyzontidae; genus Lethenteron; species Lethenteron camtschaticum. Next base: position 1,409,086 of record MU249630.1, read on the forward strand.
TTCACGTTCTGCAGATGTTGATGCTTGTTCGTATCTCTGAATTTCGTAAGTCGAGTGTAGATGCGTACCTATAGTTTTCTTTCAGTTTAACTTATTCCGCTTCCCAGTTCTGGTTGGAGCAATGCAAAATACACGTGTGTGTGGTGTTGCCGTGAAGGGGTCGCACCAGGACGTGACCGGGAGGTGAACCCGAGGGGACACGTGACCGGACAAGAGGGGGCAGGGGGCCCCAGTCGGGGTGAGAGGATCACGTGGTGGGGATCCAGACTCCCACGAGGGTTCTGGAAGGGAGGCGGGGCCAGGGACGGAGCCAGCCAGGCCAGGGGAGATAGAAGCGGGGTCAGCCCTGGGAATGAAGTCGCCATCCTCCATCCTCGATCCTCGGTCTCCACGTGGGCCAGGAGCCCGTTGGCTGTCCGGGTCCAGTTATAGAATAGCCGCAAGTATTAGTGTAGTTAGCCGTGGTGGTCACCACCCTATGTTACAACCTGTTAAAGACTTACCCATTGCGTTAAATAAAAGTGTTGCCTCCAACTACAAGTTTGCGTCTAATTCACGCACTGCACACGTATGGACACATGCATGAGACCGACCAGAGCCTGACTGGTTGACTCCGTCTGTGGGCGAGGTGACGAGGAGGGTTGGTGACTTTGAGAGGCCCGCGGTAAATATCCCTCCCCCAGCTGCTGATTTGACTGCCGCGTCTGATGTGGTGGAATTACGCCACATCCGTTCTGACTGCCGGCTAAATTTTCACCAACAACTGGAGATTTGAGAATTTTCGCTCACTCAAAAATGTCACCCGATGGGAAAAAAATCTTCCGTAAAAGCAAAAATTTCTAACTTTTAAAAAAAGCACACGAATGACCAGATCCTCTCTCAAATCACCTCCGCCAACTCTTCACCGACCCCAAATGTTGGAGTGACCTTGGGGCAAGCGCAATGCACAATGTCAACTGAACCGCAACGACCACTGCGCCCAACGTGTGTGGTTCCTCGTGTCAAGATACAACTTCCAGATGAATTGATTTGCGTATTTGAGATACAAAAACTGGCCAGGTATATCTTATTATATCTCGGATAACATTTTCGAGCACCTGGCCTCAGCCCCTGTGTGTGCACGAGATGACGAGCTGACTCTAAATTGAAACAAACATTAAAACGACCGCACAAAGGGAGCTTTGTTCTTAAATAACATTTATGTACACAACAACAACAAAAATGACACGTGGCAGAAAAACAATTTTACTTCCGATAGAGACCCCTGCAGCCTTGCTGTGCCCTCAAAGCAATGAACACCGCAGCACCTCCGATTATCGAGGTTGGCTTCGTACGGTGCGAAAGAAGTTCAACACACGCACAGCACAGATCACTCTAACGTGGATCAAACCTCACAAGGGGCGCCTTGCACCGTCAGCCACTGATTTTTTTTAAATAGTTTAGTTTTACAGTTTCGTTTTTTTTTTCGCACACCAATTGTTCTTAACGCGGCAATTCCACGAGCATCCGTGCCGTGGAGGTGAATGATTCGCTCGGTCCGTGGCCATTTCAACGATATTGAAATCAATCAATTGCAATACATAGTGCTTTACAGGCATGAACAATAAAAATGAAATTCTAGGCTAAATCAAATCACGTAATAAATGTCTAGCAAAGGCATCGTAAAAAGAACACAAGAGAATCCTAATGAAACGTTTTTAAGATTTCTTTTAAAAGTGCTCAATGGTTCTGAAGCCCTCAGACCCCCTGGCAGGCTGCTCCACAGGCGAAGACTGAGACACTTTCAGCCGCTTCTCCCCAGGTTTTGGTCCCTGGCCTTTGGGATAGCTAAAAAATTCAGTGCCAGCAGTGCCGGATTGTCCTAAGAGCAAAAGTAGCTACAACACGTGTAGTAGCTACTACACATGTAGTGTAGTAGCAGCTACATGTGTAGTGTAGTAGCTACACGTGTGGTAGCTACACATGAAGTAGCTAAATAAGTAGTAGCTACACATGTAGTAGCTACACAAGTAGTAGCTACACAAGTAGTAGCTACACGTGTAGTGTAGCTACATAAGTAGTAGCTACACAAGTAGTAGCTACACAAGCAGTAGCTACACATGTAGTAGCTACACAAGTAGTAGCTACATAAGTAGTAGCTACACGTGTAGTGTAGCTACATAAGTAGTAGCTACATAAGTAGTAGCTACACATGTGGTAGCTACACATGTGGTAGCTACATAAGTAGTAGCTACACATGTAGTAGCTACATAAGTAGTAGCTACACATGTAGTAGCTACACATGTAGTAGCTACACATGTGGTAGCTACATAAGTAGTAGCTACACATGTAGTAGCTACACATGTAGTAGCTACACATGTGGTAGCTACATAAGTAGTAGCTACACATGTAGTAGCTACACATGTAGTAGCTACATAAGTAGTAGCTACACATGTAGTAGCTACATAAGTAGTAGCTACACATGTAGTAGCTACACATGTAGTAGCTACACAAGCAGTAGCTACACATGTAGTAGCTACATAAGTAGTAGCTACACATGTAGTAGCTACACGTGTAGTAGCTACACGTGTAGTAGCTACACAAGTAGTAGCTGCATAAGTAGTAGCTACATAAGTAGTAGCTACATATGTAGTAGCTGCATATGTAGTAGCTGCATAAGCAGTAGCTACGGGTCCTGCACTTTCAAGGACCCCGCGCTAAAAGCTTTCAAGCTATCAATTCCGGTTCAGTGATTCTGCACTTGCTCTATTACAATATTACTATACCGCCTTCGACTTTTACGAACGACCGGGTGTTTTAGGTTAGCGATGTGTCGTATTATCTGACTGTATAGCAAATGAAAAAAATACAATTACTCTACTATGCAAATTAAAAACGTATGTGTTTTAATAGTCATACCTCGGTATACGACTGCTTTGGAATACGTCGAATTTGGTACACGTCGTGTTTTGATACGACGTCTTGCTTGGGATACGACGCGCTTGCTAGAACTTGTATTGGTCGGGATGAGTCACCGCGTTATATCCCGTTCACGACTGAAACAAAGCGCCGCTCCTCAGTCTGCCTGTAGATCTCGTTCAGTGCACAACCCTTGCTATAACTCTCTGTGAATTTTCACGAGTTTTGTGTAATTTTAACGTGAATTTTTTGCGAATTCATTCAATTCCTCTCAGCAAGTTAAAGTGACGTAAAATTGTATTTTTATTTTAATTTATGTATGCATTTTAGTAATAAGTAGTGTCTAAATTATTTTATACAACCCCATTAACGTATAATCTGCCATATAAAATATCATTTCTTATTTACTTTCCCTTTATTTATTATGGGAAAAATTCGTTTGGTATACGTCATTTTCGGTATAAGTCCTACCTTCTGGAACGAATTAACGACGTATACCGAGGTACCACTGTACATTTTTTTATTTAGGGCCCCTTTATAACATATGCCAAAGGCCCCGCACTAGTTTCATCCGGCGCTGCGTACCAGACGAGCCGAGGCATCTTGCTGCGTTCAATCAAGTGGCTCGTGGGGGAAGGGGATATAATTAACAACGCAAATCTTGACTCAAAGCTTTCGTGACTGCAGGAATTCCTATTCTTTGGGTCTGTCGGTAAAGTCACCACGTTGCGATCGAAACGTCGTCGTTTTGTCATTTTCTTTGCACCTCTCGGCGTGACTTTATCGAAAGACCCAAATAATAAACTCGCTTCGGTTGTTTTGGTAAAGTCACGTAGGAAATAATAATAATAATAATAAAATAATAAAATAAAAAATGCAAATAGATAAATTAAATCACGACGTTTCGGAAGCAACACAAGCCTCCGTCGTCAAGTGTGACTGCCCACACGCTTCAGTCATTTTACTGGAGCAGTTGATGATGGAGGCTTGTGTTGCTTCCGAAACGTTGTGATTTAATTTAGTTATTTTAATTTATTATTATTTGACTTCATTATTATTTTTACCTACGTGACTTTACCAAAAAAAACCTAAGAGTATGAATCCTTGCAGTCACGAAAGCTTCAAATCTAGAACCCAAAGAATATCACAACACGCAAAAGGCGTGCGTGGCTGCACGCGCGAAAGCTCGCGGGCCCCCCACGCAGACCGCCACCCTCGCCAAGAAGCGAGCGGCGCGGGCGATCGGAGTTCGTTTGGAGCCGCCGGCCACCCGAGGAGGAGTCGAGACACCTGTGGCCGCATCCCAACAACTTCGGGCAGCGGTGACCACTCGGAACTCGACCGTGAGGCAGTTTCCTCCTAACGAGGGCTCATCAATTTAAAGCTTTCGTGACTGCAGGGATTCATCTTCTTGGTTCTTTCGGTAAAGTCACGTAGAAGGGAAGTAATAAAATAATAAAATAAAACATAATAAAATATATAATAAAATAATAAAATNAAATAATATAATAATATAATATTTATTTTTTATTATGTTTTATTTTTATTATTTTATTACTTCCCTTCTACGTGACTTTACCGAAAGAACCAAGGAGAAGGCTCATCAGTTGCTGTCACGCGTCTCCGGGAGGCCCCGTGTATGGAGAGGGCTTTGCGTGTTTTGTTAAATCTGGTTTTTTTTCTGGCCTGCCGCTATTCGTGATTGGGAGGGGGGTGGGTCTTCTCGTCACGCGCAGATGCTAATTACGGCTGCCGTATGTCAGGTGCCCATCGCATCACGACGCACGCGGTCGGACACAAGGACATCGATTCTCACAAACACACGAGGGCGGGCGTTTTGTACGTGCACGCTTCGTGAGCATGGGACTAAACGTCATTGAATGAATGATGCAGCAGCAGCGGCGTTACTCCAGCACGTGCTTATTGGGGCGAGCGACTCACAGCAAGTAGAAAACCCATGTTGGCGACTCTGTTAACCACCCCATTGGGTTCCTCGCAAAGTGTTACGCTTATGTTGATGCTTCGCGACATGACTCACACGCGATACGCAATGTAGCCGGTGTCACGGTGGTGAGATGTTAGCTTCCTCGCCTGGTGTGCAGGAGGTCGGGGGCTCGATCCCGACCCTGGCGCCTGATGGCAAATTGGCCATAATAGAGGTTTTTTTGGGTTAGATCGCGTAAATATATAAATGTGTGGAAAAACCCGCCACCACCCGACACAGCCAACTATTAGGGTTGTCACGTAAACAGAACGTGGCCAATTCGTCACTAGTACAGCACTAGTGTATACTGTAGTAGTGTAGTATAGTGTAGTGTGTNGTGTAGTAGTGTANAGTGTGTAGTGTATAGTGTTGGTAGNAGTGTAGTAGTGTGNAGTGTAGTGTAGTGTATAGTGTAGTGTAGTAGTGGTGTATTGTAGGTGTATAGTAGTATAGTGTAGTGTATAGTGTAGTGTGTAGTGTATAGTGTAGTGTATAGTGTAGTGTATAGTAGTGTATATTGTAGTATACTAGTACAGCACTAACCGATGTGTTGGACAGCCAAGCCACAACATTTACAATCTGAGTACGACGTTTCGCCAGTAATTACAACCAGCTTCATCAGGCGACAGCCAGATTTGTGGAGAAGTCTTCCTGTTTAGTTCCTTATATAGAGTCGTAAATGTGTTGACCACCCTTCTGCGCTCTTGCACAATGTGGGGTGGGGGGGATTAATGAGTCAACGTACATTATGCATGTGCATCATGCGAGCCCTTTGAACGTGTCCTTCCTGCCTATTGTGTTTGTTAAAATAGCCCTACAACGGTAATCCCTATTGAAGTACGCTGCCCTTTGTAGGCATGTATGTATATAATGTATTGTTTGATGATTCGCTTCCACGCAGCACTAAGGCGGTAGCTATCCGAATGGTGAAAGTTATTTGATTTATTTTAATTTCGATAGATTATCTCATTAGTGATGGCCAGTAGTAGCTAGTTTTGCACGAAACTTCAACATTATCACAATCAATTGAGTGTCCTTGTTGGCACGCGTGTTCTGCTACTGCATTTGGGAGAATTTAATATTTCTCTGACGTCTCCTTCATAATCACTGTGACAGCAGCTATTATTGTAAGTCTAGAATTAAGACTTATGGACAGTAAATATGCAATCATTCTCCCGTATATCGTTGAGTAACATACAGAAGCACATTTTGGAATAGCTACATTCACCGTTGCGCATAAGTTCGGAATAAACATTATAGAAAATAAAATCGAAATATAAAATATTTGTCCTGAAATTTTTTTTTTCAGATCACAAAATCTCTGGAGATTCCAATAGAGTTCACTAAAAAGTCAATTCGTGTTGACGCTACTTATTTATTTTCACGTCGGCTATTTTCATTTTATTCTTTGTTTTTTTCGGTAAAGTCACGTATAAAGAAAAAATAATAAATAAAATAATAGCATACGACGTTTCGATTGCAACACAAGCAATCATCATCAGGTATAATGAAATAGCGACATAAAATCTAACCAGAAAAAATTATAGACAGACATATAAGCAGACAGATATCACCAAGATACACACAGCGGGAAACACAGGTACAGAGAGGGGTGATCGTCTCTGTGGGGTGGCCTTAAATAGACAGAGGGGGGCAGAGGCAGCGAGAGGGAGGGGTTAGAGACAAAATTTACATGTCAATGAGTACAACAAAAAGGAGTGAGCAGGCTTAGGGGGAGAAAGAGACACACTAAAATTAAATAACCTAGCAAAGTATCGAAATGTTGTGTAAAACGACACTTTCATTTATTTTATTTTCATTTTATTCAAGCAAAGTTCCGGGCAGGGAACAAGGCCCGATGTGAATCCCACAACCCCAGGTGGATGGGGGTCGGCTCAGCCCACAATTCCTCCAGGATCGATACAAATGCGTACCACGTTGTGGGGAAGTCGAACAATCGTTGTCCCAAGATTAGGACTCTCTCTCTCTCTCTCGTGCCACAGGAACGTGGAGTTTCCACCGCAGTCTCAGGGCTGTACACGGGAGATCAGCATCTGAGCGAGATGCGGATAGAAACACAAATCGGAAGCATTGGTTTAGCGTATTTCTCCTGATTCAAACGTGCTCCGTTCACGCCCCCTCTACATCTTTAGAAGGCCACGGTGTGGGGTCGTCTTATACTCGGTAGCTGTGTCCACGCACGCGGCCTGGTTCGCACAACTTTTACACGAGTTTGAGGCGCGTCTTACCCGCTTCGGGGCGTCTTTCACTCTCTAATTAATAACCCTAACATTAATATTGACTCAATATTGTGCACGTGTATTTGACTCATTGACATTAATTAATAATTTCAGTAATGTTGCTATACTCTTTGGTTCTTTCGGGTAAAGTCACGTGGGTAGAAAAATTTAACATAAAATAATATATCACGACGTTTCGATCGCAACACAACGGTCGTCCTGCGGAACCAGCGAGAGAGCTGTTCCAACAAGAGGTGTTTGACGCGGCGAAGGGCAAGCAGGCGGGGTCTGAGCTGGAAAGGAATTCCATCCCCGCACGCAAGCACGTCAGTTGTGTTAATGGGGGAGGTTAGGGAGAGGGAGATTAGCATAGAATCAGAGCATGTCCCCGCATGTGCACAACAGCAGTGTTAATGGGAGATTAGCACTATGTTGATAGGAGAGATTAGGGGGATTAGCAAGCTAATGTCATGTCTATGTGTCAGAGTCACAAACGGGGTTTGATTCCTTACCCGTACCATACTCGGCTGCACCAGGGTCGCAAACAGGTACCCGTACCCGGCCGTACCCGTACCCTACCCGTACCCGGCCGGTATCGGGTAGGGTACGGGTACCCGATTGCGACTTCTGGGATGAAGCCATGTTCAGGCGCGGGTGGGTTGATTCTAGGAACTTGAATTGTGAGAAGAGACAAACGTTGGGAAATGAGTGACAAACGGTTACTCCCAGTGACTCACGGCCTACCCGTACTCGTACCCGGCTGCACCAGGGCGCAAACGGTACCCACCGGTACGGGTAGCCGGGTATCGGGTAGGGTACGGGTATCGGGTACCCGATTGCGACCTCTGCTATGTGTAGCACACCGGGAGAATGGCGGTCGGCGGCCCACACGGGAAACCCGCTCCCTGCTCGTTGCAGAGGCTTTGAGGTCGAACTCCCCGGCGGCCGCCCGCTTAAGTAGCGCGATGCCGCATCGACCATCGTCGCGATGCGACCGCTAGGCCGCCGTCGGCTCACTCAAGGTCGGACATTAAAGACCCCCCCACCACCCACTACCACCCCAGGGTAATTCGCAACGAGTGGGCTGTTGCGTCCCTGCGTCAGATTAAAAAAACAACCTCATCTCTTGAGAACTGCTTGTTGTTGTTGTTGTTTAGTTCGTTGTTGCCCCCCCCTCCCCATGACACACCTCCGATTAGCGCGGTGGCTACGTACGGTGCGAAAGAAGTTCAACACAGACACGTACATATACGTACATACGTGCAGTAGATGCGTGGCAAACATGGCACGTGCCGAAACGCTGGCTCGTGCGACGACGACTCATCGATAGAAATCGATTCCTACGCCCCGTTTGCACCATGATACCTTCGCCGCTCCGTCAAGGACCAAAAACCACCATCACGCGAACTCCGGTCATCCTCGCTGCAGCAGCGGCTTGCGGCTGGCCGTCAAACAAAGACGGCGGTCACCGCATCACACCCCTTTCGCATGCGCTTCTGCGGCCGTCTGGAATGTTCTTCCTTCCGAGCTGTGCACTTTTAAATCATCTAGATTGACAAACGTATTTATTTCGAACTGCTTTGTGCGTTTAGTTTGTTCTTTCCCCCACACCTCCAATAAGCGCGGTTGTCTACGTACAGTACAAAAGAAGCTCAACAAAGACAATAATCCCCCAAATCGCCTGAACAGACTGCCGGGGCAAGTGCTGCTAGCGAGTAGCAGCACCTGTGAAGGCCGGAGCTGTGGCACACGAGGGGTGGGTGGCCAGCAACCACGCCCGGCCGCGTTTGCCTCCCCCAGTGACGATGCTTACGACACACCGCACCGGGTATTCATTTGAGGCTGAGTCGACCTAAGGGAGGCCCAGGACCAGTTCAGATAATCGTCACCGGTGTTCGCCGCGAGAGTGAATCGAACCCGGGCCGCCAAGTTCATAGCGCAGCATAGCTGCGCTATGAAACACAATCAGGGTCCAAATTCAAAAATCACATCGCAAACTCCTCAGTTGGGATTGCACACGCTGCATATGCAATCGTCGCCCGCTACTGCCAGAGCGACTCCATGGGCCAAGGTCGCTCTCACGAAGGCGACCCCCTTCCTGGTCTCTTGCGCTCTCACCGGGGAATTCGACTCGGAACTCGGAGGGGCTCTGAGAAATGGAACGACGGGCCGGTTATTTTGTTCAGGGGCCCGAACCCCCCCCCCCCCCCCAAATAAACAATGAAAGTTCTCATTCCTGTTCAGCAGCTCGGAAACCGTCGTTCGTTAACGGAGCCACCGATCCCTTAGGCTCACGACGGAACCCGTTGGGTTTGAGCGCGAGCGTCGGTCACTTGCGATCCGCGCAAATGATGCGCGGACGCGAAATCCGGGTGAAGAAGGGCGAAAACTGTGCAAGAAAACAGGAAACGGTACAAACGAGACGGTGAAAATGAGACCGAGTATCTGAACGTAAGAATGGAATAGTATTACAGGTAGGAACAACAGTTCCACACTGCCCACCAGGGATTATTTGTCTGTCTGTCGTGTATAGCCACGCCCTCGATTTGTATTTCATAGAGCGCTTTGGGCGGGCTCAGCACCACGTGACGCACTGACCCACGCAGCTTGCGCCACGTGACACGTATCGCACGAATGCGGCCGTCCAACCAAGTTCCTACCTTAATTCTAGATTTGAAGCTTTCGTGACTGCAAGGATTTATACTCTTAGGTTTTTTCGGTAAAGTCACTTAGGTAAACAAATAATAAAAATAAAATAAAAGTAAATGAAAATAACTAAATTAAATAATTTAATTTAGTTATTCTCATTTAATTTAGCTATTTTCATTTATTATTATTTTATTATTATTTTTTACCTACGTGACTCTACCGAAAAAAACTAAGAGTAAGTTCCTACCTGCCCACTCCGAAGGAACGTGTTTTCAGCGGTTGCACTCGATCCCTCCACCCAATGGCGATTCAGTGAAATTGCACAGCACCCAGTTACTACCTGAATAGTAGTGTAGACAAACATCCTTGAACCACCGCTCAGTTCGTACCGTGCGTCTCATGGATGATCTCATATGTACGATTTACAACTATTTTTTATTTTACCAGGTAAGGCCCACCGAGCGAGATGAGAGCTCTTTTCAGAAGCGACCTGGCCACCACAAGCGGTAGCACAACGCAGTGGCTCAACGTCGTGTGGACATTCATGGCTGCCAAACCACTCGAAACGCGCGACGTCCATTCTCAATGTGGAGGGAATAACCGGACGGGACCGAGGAAAATCCACGCGACACGGGAGAGAAACACGAGATCCAAATATACAGAGCAAGGCCGTAATTATAATATGGGGGGGGGGGGACACACCCCCCCCCCAATATTCAAACATGCTCAAAATGTCCCCCCCAATATATTGCTATAAATAGATTTCTGTTTATATGATTGTGGTTATGGTTGTACTTTATTAATCCCTAATCTCTGCCATTACATACAATGAAACAAGAAAAGGTAAAAAAAAAAGAGCAATGTAATACAATACACTATTAGATATTGTAAGAAGAAAAATAAATCCATCGTGTTGGTGAATTTTTTATTTAGCAGGAAATTCTTTTCAAATTTAGATTTTTTCTGGGGGGGGGGGGGGGCAGACCTCTGGAAGATTTGGTCCCCCCAATGTTGACTCCATGGCTACGGCCTTGCAGCGGGACCTGTGTGCGCCGGTCTCACTGGATGCCGTTTCGTATTTGTATTTATGCTTCACGCTTGTTTGTTCCATCTCATTCTGTCTGTGTGTGTGCTGTTCTCGTGCTTATCCGTGTGGTACCATCTCACCCTTGTCGTCAGTTTTCCCAACCTCTGGCACCACGGGGTTGGAGATTTAACCCTCGCCGTATACGAGGTGTGGGTTCCATGTGTGACGCCGCTGCTGTTATTGTGTTTCCGTGTCTCTCTTTCCTCTCGTGGTCGCGTTTTTTCTCCGGGTCCTCCGGGTTTTCCCCTCCACGTTTAGAATTGCGTCACGCGTGGAGTATTCGTTATTTATAACATAATTGGTTATTATAAGAATAGGTTTCACCCTCTCTTGTTAAGATGTTCAAACACCAAGTGAAACCTTTGTAAGGAATCAAGTTCGCATAAAAACCACGTACTTGCGGTGAAATTCAAACAAACATGCTCGATAATATATGCATTGTGCTTTGAAACTGATTGGCCTACACCAGAGAGAGCAGCCTTCTTATGGCCTCGTCCACCAGTGTCGACCAGATAACGCCACAAGGCGAACAGCACAAGACCATGCACTAGCAGAGCACTCATTGCTCGGAGGGCAGAGGCGGAGCGGGCGGGAAGAGTGGCGGTGCTACCGACACGCGGAACGACGCTGGCGCCTCCCGCTCCCACGTCTGTGCCGCCTTTGTCGATGTCCGTGTGCGTCTTTATAGCTGTCGCTCACTTGCGCCGGAAGCCCAAACGATTCTGGCGCCTCTCGCTCTCGTACCGCTCTTGTTAGGGACTTGCGCTTTACGCTCACGACCATTGGATACCCTCAACTGTGAGTAGCGCAACATTTAGCGGGGAGAGCCTCTGCAACTCCTCCTCCACGACGCCTGTTGCCGCTCTGCCGCTCTGCCGCATCCGCGGGGCGAATCGTCGTCCGCCCCGCACGCCACGAAGCGCGAACTGGAAAAAGCAGAAATGGTGGCGGCACTCGAAAGGGACCCCGGGAAGCGGCTCTGCGTATCCGCTTCCATGGGGACGGCACGAAAGGGTCGCGGGTTACGGGGTTGTGAGGTCACGGGGTCACGGGTCGCACCGCCTCCCACCCCACCACCAGCTGAATCCTTCGTCCCGTGCCCCGGCGCCATCAGGGATTTTAAAATTGGGGAGGAAAGACAAAAAGCATCACATCCAGAAGACGGGAGGCGTTCGTTTTTGGAGTGGAATCTCTCTTTAATAGGTGTTCGCTAACAACAGCACTTGCCTCAACAGTTTATTTATAAGCAAAATGGGGGGAGGCATGTGTGTGTTAGTGTGTGTGTGTGCGCATGTAGTGGGGTGGGGGAGCAGTCGTGCAGCGAGCGGTCAGCACGCCGCGTAACGAACCCGGCGACCCGAGTTCGATTCCCGCTCATGGCCGGCGACGATTATTTGAACCGGTCCTGGGCCTCCCCTAGGTCGATTCGACCTGGTGCGGTGTGCGGTAAACATCGGCCCGAGGGAGACAAAGGCGGTCGGCGTGGTGCTGGCCACTCACCCCTCGTGTGCCGTGCCGGCCGTCATAGGTGCTACTCGCTAAAAGCACTTGTCCCAACAGTCTGTTACAGGCTATAGGGGGACCTTTGTCTCTTGCGTGTCAGTAGTGTCACGGTGCGCAGAAGCATTCTCAGCATATAATAGAGACGCCGGCTTTAACCGGGTCGCCGCTGTCTGCCCGGAACCGGCCAAACGGCCACATCTCGCGTCCGGCGCCGCGCTCGCAAGGCTCCACAGCGAGCCCCGGGCAAGGGGCCCTCCTCCTGCTTCTACCCCGGCGGCATCGGCGGCGGCTTCGTCGGCGGCTTCCAAATCGCAGTCCCGCCCGGCGACGTCCTCCTCCAAGTCCGGGAACGCGACCTCCCCGGCGCTCGTCCCCGCGCCGACGCGCCGCCGCCGGCCCCTCCCGGCTTCTTGGGAATGCGGAATCCGCCCCAGTTTGTGGAGGGCCCCGCCGGCGCGGACCGCGCCACGCGGATCTTCGTCGCCCCACCGCTTGCGCTCCGCTCCTCTTCGACGCCGCCGCCACGGCCGCCGGTGCCGCGTCGCGGCGGCTGCGGCCGTCGAAGCCCCGCGGTGGCGCCGGCCGCCGATTTGCTGCGTCGGCCCCTCCGCCGGGGGCCCGCGCCGCCGTGTCCGTCGCGCCGGTTCCGGCCCCGTCGCCGGCCGACCGACCGGAGGAGCGAGCGCGCTGGCGGCGGCGCCGCCGCTTGCGCGGCGCGGGCCCCCGGGCGCCCGTGCGCTGCTGCCGCGCTGCTGCCGCCGTCGCCGGCGCCGCTGCTGCCGCCGGCTGCTGCTGCTGCTGTCGCGGGACTTGCGATGGCGCGGAGCGCCCCGGGGTTTCCTTGCCGTGCCCGCGAGGGAAGGCCCTGCAGGAGGAGAGAGAAGTGGGGGTGGGGGAGCTATTAAATCTATGATTCTGATGACAGCATCTTTACACGCGAGCGGCGCTCTAATTGCGTCGCGGCTGTTCACCCACCAAATGTCAACGGCTCAGCGCCCACGTGAACGCAAACACGTCGGCAAATAAACCGACTGCCGTGAGAAGCTATCAAAAAAGAAGATGACGCCCGCTAGGCGTTCACCCCATCCTGCGACACATCGAGCCCCATTTACACGTGTTGGGCATAGACTGTGTTTCAGTTTCATCGGGCCGCCCCTCCTCCCGAGAGTTGACTGCATATAGGGGGCACCAACGTGGCTAGGAGATGTTAACTGCCTCACCTGGTATATAGGAGGTCGTGGGTTCGATCCCAACCTTGACGATGCCTGCTGCTGTATATTTGGAATCTGCGTGCCTCTCTCTCCCATCATCATCACGGTGGCTAGGAGATGTCAACTACGACTACAATTCCGAACCTGACGCCTGTTGTATATTTGGAGTCTGCGTCTCTCTCCCAGTGGTCACGTGGATTTTTCTCCGGGCTCTCCTGTTTTTCCCTCCACAGTTAGAATCAACGTCACTCGTTCAACGTATTTGGCTCAGAAAATGTCCACACGACGATAAGCCCCTTCACCATTTGTGGCCAGGTCGCTTCGGAAAAGGGCTACGTAGCTCAGCGGGCTTTACCTGGTCAAATAAAAACAGTAACAGTCTTAGTTCAGCGATGAACTTTCAAAATTTATTACAAATAAACCCGGCGCCTCGCGGCGTTTTTCGCGACACGCGTGTTTAACGACGGCGGAGGGATACGCACGCGCGCAGAGGCCGCCGCTGTCGTCGGCGGCGGCGTCGGCGGCGGAGGAGACGCCAGGCGAGCTGCACCCGCCTCCAGAAGAGCTGCTCGTGGAGACGCGCCAGGGCGCTCTTGAGCTTCTCCCGGCGCGACACCATGTAGCAGAGGTTCCTCGCCTGCTCCCACGGGTACCACGCCGTCACCGTTAGCGATGGGGGGGGGGCACGGACTACACCATGTAGCAGAGGTACTGCGCCTACTCCCGCCGGCACCACGGGTCGCCTCTGAAAACGAGCTACATTGCTCAGTGAGTCTCCCCCTGGTAAAATAAAAATAGCTTAATAGTTTCGTTTCAAAGAATAGTTTTTGAAAAATATTTTTTAAACATCTCGGAGCAACAAACCAACCACAGCAGGGACGTGTTTTCGATTTTCGAATTGAAGAAAAATACAGAAAATTCCGCCTCGTTATGGAACGCTGGACAGTACAAATTATTTTTATCTTGTAAACAAATTCGAAAATGCGACGTCACGGGAAATGGCGTCACCTGCGTGGCATCACATCCACGCTCTTCCCGCCAACGCCAAAAGCAGGCGTCACGGGGCGCGGGGACGTCACTTCTGTGAGCACGGAAATTGACGTAGCGACATTCCGACCGAATTGCAAACGCACGCCGTGTCAACCCACAATGTTTACCCCGTATTCTTGTACAGGGAAATTTTATTTTCAGGTCCACACGGCGTACAGCCGTTGCAATACGGGCTTTATAGGATGAACGTTGAGATTTATAATGGGCTCGGGGTGACCAATGAGGTCTGAATTGGTCTGTAGTAAGGTAACCACTGATAAGGGGTTGACTGGTATGCCAATGACCCAGATTTTCCGTAAATAATCCGAATAAGATTTCCTCTTTAACCCAAAACTCATCCCCCTAAACCACGGCGTGCGTGCAAAAAAGTAAGAATTCCTCAATCAACAGCAGTAATGTGATGATGAAAATCAACACAATACTTTCTCAATGAATCAACGGGAGTACGATTGCGCCCATTCTTTGGCGACGCTGCCGATGGAAGTGGGCTAAGAGGACGACGAAGAAGATGGTGGCGCATCGCCTGACACGTCGCCGATAATTACGCATCAAAATAATAAAAACCTTCGAAGTATCTTCTTCACTGGAAAATCTCAAATACCAATTCTCTGGGTCTCAAGCGAAGGGAGAAATTTCCTCCATCACCGCCCCCAACTAAACTGGGGGAAGAAATGCACAGATCCCCCGTATAGCCTTAACAGAGTGCAGGGGCAAGTGCTGTTAGCGAGCACGAGGGGGTGGGTGGCCGGCACAACGCCCGACCGCCTTGGTCTCCCAGTGGCGATGTTTACACACCGCGTCGGGTAATCATTTGAGGCCGAGTCGACCTAGGGGAGGCCCAGGACCGGTTCAGATAATCGTCACCGGCGTTGGCCGTGAGCGGGAATCGAACCCGGGTCGCCGCGTTCGTAGCGCAGCATAGCGCTAACCACTACACTACCAAGACACACACACACACACGCACACACACACGCACACACACACGCACACACACACACACGCACCACACGCACCGCACGCACACACACACGCACCGTACCCGCTCGAGATTCTGCCGCAGGTGCGTGAGGGAGTTCATGTCCCGCTGGGCAGCGCTCTCCTCCTCCTCTCCCGTCGTCACCGTCGTCACCACCGCCACCTCCGCGTGGCGCTCCTCCTCCTCCGCTCCTCCTCGTCATCCTCATCGTCCTCGTCCTCCCCGTCCTCCTCGCTGTGCCCCTCCACCTCGTCGGCGTCGTACGCGTGAGCCGGGGACGACGACGATGACGACGATGACGGCGACGGCGGCGGCGACTTGGCCGAGAGGGTCGGAGGCCTGGCAGTGAGGACGCCGCACCAACGATTAAGGCTCTATTCTTACAGCCTGGCGGGGGCAGCACCACGCGTGCGGACGCGTCGTGCGTCTGCGGGTGGACGCGGCTCAGCACCGTGTACAGGAGGTCGTGGGTTCCTGTAAACTACGACCTCCTGTATACCAGGCGAGGTAGGTAACATCTCCTAGCCAACGTGGTGATGATGAGAGAGAGACACGCAACTCAAAATATACAGCAGGCGTCAGGGTCGGGATCGAACCCACGACCTCCTGCATAATGTCAGACGTGCGGATTTAGCAGAGAGAGAGAGACTGGGGTGGTCAGTCGTAGGCAGGGGAAACAACGGAGCCCTTAAACTTGAGCCAGGACTTGACCAGGGGCCAAGGAGTCAACAACACTAATGCCAGCTGGAGTCCAGACTGTGGGCAGCAGCAGTAGCAGCAACAGCAGTAGCAGCAGCAGCAGCAGCAGTAGTAGCAGCAGCAGTAGCAGCAGTAGTAGTAGCAGCAGCAGGTAGCAGCAGCAGTAGTAGTAGCAGCAGCAGTTGTAGTAGCAGCAGCAGTAGCAGTAGTAGCAGCAGGAACAGCAGCAGTAGTAGTAGCAGCAACAGCAGCAGTAGTAGCAGCAGTAGCAGCAGTAGTAGTAGCAGCAGTTATAGTAGCAGCAGTAGCAGCAGCAGGAGTAGCAGCAGCAGTAGCAGCAAGAGCAGCAGTAGCAGCAGCAGTAGCAGCAGAAGCAGTAGTAGCAGCAGTTGTAGCAGCAGGAGTAGCAGCAGCAGCAGTAGTAGCAGCAGTAGCAGCAGTAGCAGCAGTAGCAGCAGCAGTAGCAGCAGCAGCAGTAGTAGCAGAGGAGAGTTAGTTAGGTTTTTGTTTGGGTTCGATCGCGTGAATATGAACGTGTCGTGAAACCCGCCATCCACCCGACACGGCCAACTGGTAAGGTTTGTAACGTAAACAAAACCTGCCGTCACCCGTTCAGCGCTAACCGGTTGATGTGTTGGAGAGTAAAGCCACGACATTTCGCTGGTGATTACAACCGGCATCATCAGGCGAGAATTAGTGACCTTCCACTAAGCGAAGATTTTGCGGAGGCTTTCACAATGCATTAAATTGCTCGTCTTACGATTTGTGAACATCACAAGCAAATGTACACTCGCACAAACAATAACTATTCTTTGGTTTTTTCGGTAAAGTCACGTAGGTAAAAAATTAATGAAAAAACAACTAAATTAAATCACGACGTTTCGGAGGCAACACAAGCTTCCGTCTTCAGGTGGAACCTTCACAGCAAAGTTACTGTATCAAGTGAAGAGAGCTCTAAGAGACACGAGACTATATACAGGTTAAGGGGCGAAAACAATACGAACGAGAGATAGGAACCGATCCTCGACGCGTCTTGCGGACGAGCCGTCGGACCGCGACGACGTTCAGCCTCAACGCGCGCCAACCTGCGAGGCTCCGGCACGGCCGCCGGCTTTGGCACGGACGGAGTCGTCAGCAGGGGCCGGTCGAAGCCGCTCTTCCTGCGCAGCTTCCAGAACTGGTAGACGAGGTCTGCGGCGGCGGCGCTGGCGGAGCCGGCGCGTCCCAGGGCCGGCGCCGCGTCTGCCGCGCCGGCGAGCGTGTAGAACTCCTCCTCCAGGCGCCGCAAGCGCTCCCTGCGCATCTCCGCGACCGCGTCCGCGATGCCGCCGTCGCCGCCGTCGTCGTCGCCGCCGCCGGCGCGTCGCGCCGCTGCCACGCCGGTGGCGGCCGCCCGTCGCCCGCCGGGAGCTCCTCCCAATCCCAGTCCGTGCTGCCGGTCGGCGTGGTGGCGACGCCGGCGCCGTCCGGGGGAATTCGGGCGACGGCGGAAGGGAGCAGCCTCGGTTGCCGATGTGGGAGGCTTGCGAGGGCGAGCGCGACGGAGGCTGCGGCTGCTGCTGTTGCTGAAGGCGCTGCTGGCGCTGCGTGTGCTCGGGGCAGTAGGAGCGGAAGCGGACGCGGTCCGTGCGCTCGTCCAGGAAGGTGGCCATGTCGAGGCCGCCATGGAAGCCGCAGGTCACGTGGAAGGCGCGCACGCACGTGTGCTCCGAGCACTGTGGGCGCGCGCAGAGACAAGTGCATACACACACATACACACAGGGTCAAAGAAACAGGGACGCACACAGATATGTGCACGCACGTAGACATGTGCACACAGACACACAAATACACACACACGTACAGGCATGCGAACACACGCACGGAGACGCACACAGACACGCAGAAACACACGCACACCCACACCTGCACAGACATGTGCACGCACGCAGACAAGCACACACAGACATGCACACACCACAGACACGCACACACCACAGACACGCACACACCACAGACACACACACACACCACAGACACGCACACACCACAGACACGCACACACCACAGACACGCACACACCACAGACACGCACACGCGCAGCCACTGTTTTTAAGCCAGGTTCACACAGCCAGGTGTGTATGTGCGCGTGCTAGGGTGTTGATTCGGTGCTCAAAATTAGTAATTTGGCCATTAAAGGAGAATCGGATTCTACGGANACCCCCCCCCCCTTCTGGTCCGTTAAACCGCAGGTTCACATATGCGTGATGTTGAACTTCTTTCGCAGCGTCTATGGGCAGTGTTGAGTCTATGGGTAGTGTTGAGTCTATGGGTAGTGTTGAGTCCATGGGCAGTGTTGAGTCTATGGGCAGTGTTGAGTCTATGGGCAGTGTTGAGTCTATGGTAGTGTTGAGTCATGGGCAGTGTTGAGTCTATGGGCAGTGTTGAGTCTATGGGCAGTGTTGAGTCTATGGGTAGTGTTGAGTCATGGGCAGTGTGAGTCTATGGGCAGTGTTGAGTCTATGGGCAGTGTTGAGTCTATGGGCAGTGTTGAGTCTATGGGCAGTGTTGAGTCTATGGGCAGTGTTGAGTCTATGGGCAGTGTTGAGTCTATGGGCAGTGTTGAGTCTATGGGTAGTGTTGAGTCATGGGCAGTGTTGAGTCTATGGGCAGTGTTGAGTCTATGGGCAGTGTTGAGTCTATGGGCAGTGTTGAGTCTATGGGCAGTGTTGAGTCTATGGGCAGTGTTGAGTCTATGGGTAGTGTTGAGTCCATGGGCAGTGTTGAGTCTATGGGCAGTGTTGAGTCTATGGGCAGTGTTGAGTCTATGGGCAGTGTTGAGTCTATGGGCAGTGTTGAGTCTATGGGCAGTGTTGAGTCTATGGGCAGTGTTGAGTCTATGGGCAGTGTTGAGTCTATGGGTAGTGTTGAGTCCATGGCAGTGTTGAGTCTATGGGCAGTGTTGAGTCTATGGGTAGTGTTGAGTCTATGGGCAGTGTTGAGTCTATGGGTAGTGTTGAGTCTATGGGCAGTGTTGAGTCTATGGGTAGTGTTGAGTCTATNGGCAGTGTTGAGTCTATGGGCAGTGTTGAGTCTATGGGTAGTGTTGAGTCTATGGGCAGTGTTGAGTCTATGGGTAGTGTTGAGTCTATGGGCAGTGTTGAGTCTATGGGCAGTGTTGAGTCATGGGCAGTGTTAGTCTATGGGCAGTGTGAGTCTATGGGCAGTGTTGAGTCTATGGGTAGTGTTGAGTCTATGGGCAGTGTTGAGTCTATGGGTAGTGTTGAGTCTATGGGCAGTGTTGAGTCTACGGGCAGTGTTGAGTCTATGGCAGTGTTGATCTATGGGCAGTGTTGAGTCTATGGGCAGTGTTGAGTCTATGGGTAGTGTTGAGTCTATGGCAGTGTTGAGTCATGGGCAGTGTTGAGTCTATGGGCAGTGTGAGTCTATGGGCAGTGTTGAGTCTATGGGTAGTGTTGAGTCTATGGGCAGTGTTGAGTCTATGGGTAGTGTTGAGTCTATGGGCAGTGTTGAGTCTACGGGCAGTGTTGAGTCTATGGGCAGTGTTGAATCTATGGGTAGTGTTGAGTCTATGGGCAGTGTTGAGTCTATGGGTAGTGTTGAGTCTATGGGCAGTGTTGAGTCTATGGGCAGTGCTGAGTCTATGGGCAGTGTTGAGTCTATGGGTAGTGTTGAGTCTATGGTAGTGTTGAGTCTATGGGCAGTGTTGAGTCATGGGCAGTGTTGAGTCTATGGGCAGTGTGAGTCTATGGGCAGTGTTGAGTCATGGCAGTGTTGAGTCTATGGGCAGTGTTGAGTCTATGGGTAGTGTTAGTCTATGGCAGTGTTAGTCTACGGGCAGTGTTGAGTCTATGGGTAGTGTTGAGTCTATGGGCAGTGTTGAGTCTATGGGTAGTGTTGAGTCTATGGGCAGTGTTGAGTCATGGGCAGTGTTGAGTCTATGGGCAGTGTTGAGTCTATGGGTAGTGTTGAGTCTATGGGCAGTGTTGAGTCTACGGGCAGTGTTGAGTCTACGGGCAGTGTTGAGTCTATGGGCAGTGTTGAGTCTATGGGCAGTGTTGAGTCTACGGGCAGTGTTGAGTCTATGGGCAGTGTTGAGTCTATGGCAGTGTGAGTCTACGGGCAGTGTTGAGTCTATGGCAGTGTTGAGTCTATGGGCAGTGTTGAGTCTAGGGCAGTGTTGAGTCTATGGGCAGTGTTGAGTCTATGGGCAGTACGTATGTTGGTTGGATTCTTTCGCACCCTCGAGCCTACCGCACCAAACCGGAGGCAGTGGGTCCACGCGAGCCCAATCTCACTCTTGCGACGGCGNGATCCAATCGAGTCCCCGGGCCGATTTGCCCACATATCCGTGCGGGAAATGCGCCGCGCCTCCAGGATCGTGTCGACCGACGGCGGTGCTGCGTCGCTGCAACTGTCCCGTCTATCCACACAGTTGCAACCCGTGCACCGTTGAGAGACGCCCAGAGTGATGCGATTCGTAGCGTTGAGTCTTTAGGCGTGCTGGGCTTTGGGCCGAGTCCACCTAGGGGAGGCCCCGATGGCACGCGCGTGGTGAGCCTACGGGCGATGCTGCGTCGCCCAGTGTGGAGTGGATGGGACTGGGCAGGATCGCGGTGGGGACGCCACGTCACTCTCCACACAAACGGCACGCACGCGTCCACGGGCACATGGACACCGTGGGCGTTGAGCTATCGCCAGCGGTCCTCCGATGGATGAGTTGAGTCACGAGTAGGAAAGNAGTGTGTGTGCGTGTTTTGTGTGTGCGTGGTGTTGCATGCATAGGGTGTGTTGTGTGTGTGTGCATGGNTGTGTGCTGTGTGTATGTATGTGTTGTGGCGGTGGGTAGTGGTTAGCGCATGTGCCGTGCTGGCCTTCATAGTGCTCGCTAACAGCACTTGTCCAACAGTCTGTCAAGGTTANACGGGGATCTTTGTTTGTATGGGTAGTNGTGGAGTCGTTTAGCACGCTGCCCTATGGGCATCCGAGTTTATTCCCACTCACAGCCAATACCGGTGACGATTATCTGACCGGTGCTGGGCCTNCCCTAGGTAGACTCAGCCTGAACAAATGAGTAGTGGTGAGTACATCGCCAGCGGGGAGACAAAGGGCCGGGTTGGTGCTGGCCACCCACCCCCTGTGTGCCGTGCCGGCCTTTCATAGGTGCTCTCTAACAGCACTTGCCCCAACAGTGTCAAGGCTAACGGGGGATCTTTCTCTTTTACTTTGCTGAGTGAGTGGGTGGGGCGCTTGCGTGTTGAGTGTGGGCGAGTGAGTGGGTGGGAGTGTTGCGTTGTTGACGAGACGAGCCGTCAGGTAGCCCCGAGCCAACGTGAATGGAGGAATCAGGGAGTGAAGTCCACGGGAAGGGTGGAATTGATGAGAGGCGCTGACACGCTGCAGTGCCACCACTATGGCCAGCGATGCCTACATCTCACTTCCTGTGCATGTCTCATTCTCTGCATATGTATTATGTTGATTCTTTCGCACCGTCGAGCCAACCATGCTAATCGAGGTGCGGGGTGAGTGTGTGGGAAGTGTTGGGTGAGTGTGTNGGTGAGTGTGTGGGTGAGTGTNTGGTGAGTGTGTGGGAGTGTGGGTGAGTGTGTGGGTGAGTGTGTGGTAGTGTTGGGTGAATGTGTGGTGAGTGTGTGGTGAGTGTTGGGTGAGTGTGTAGGGTGAGTGAGTGTGTGGGTGGGGTGAGTGTGTGGGTGAGTTNTTGGGTGAGTGTGTGGTGAGTGTGTGGGAGTGTTGGGTGAGTGTGTGGGTTAGTGTGTGGGAGGTTGGGTGAGGTGGGTGGGTGTGGGCGGGTAGGTTGGGTGAGTGTGTGGTNAGATGTGTGAGTGTTGATGTGTNGGGAGTGTTGGNTGAGTGTGTGGGTGAGTGTGTGGGTAGTGTTGGGTGAGGGTTGGTGATGGTTGGGGAGTGTTGGGTGAGTGTNTTGTGGTGTGGTCGGAGNGGTTAGTGGNTGAGTGTGGTGGAGGGTGANTGTTGGGANTGTTGCGAGGTNGGTGANTGTGTGGGAGTTGGGTGAGTGAGTGTNTGGTGAGTGNGATGGTGGGTGTGTGGTGCTGTGGTGAGTGTGTGTGGTGGTGTATGAACGTTGGGGGTTTGTGAGTNTGTGGGTNGGTGGTGTGTGTNTGTTGAGGTNGTGTCGTTGAGTGTGTGTGTGGGTGGTATGTTTGTNGGTGAGTGTGGGGAGGTTGGGTACGCAGAAGCACACAGAAGTAACATGGAAGAGCAAATCAAGGCTTTGGCGAAGTTTTCCGGAGCACATGGCACAGGCGGCAATATGCAGAAGCGCAGACGAAGCGGACGCAAAGAAACACAGCGTCGGGAGCAGAACGCGGAGAGGCAGCGTGCGGGAGGCAGCGTGCGCGGGGGCAGTGGGAGCGCTACCTGGATGCAGGCGCCCGTGCGCTCGTGACGGCAGCAGAGGAGGGCCAGCGCGTGGGGGGGATGAGCGAGAGGCGCGTGATCGGTCCATCTTCTCGGGCACCCGATGCTCACCTGCACGCGCACACACAAAGACAAAGGTCCCCCCGTGTAGCCTTAGCAGTGTCGGGGCAAGTGCTGTTGGAGCACCTATGATGGCCGGAACGGCACACGAGGGGTGGGTGGCCAGCGCCACGCCCGGCCGCCTTTGTCTCCGCACCAGGTCCTGATTTGAGGCTGAGTCGACCTAGGGGAGGCCCAGGACCGGTTCAGATAATTATCACTGGTGTTTGTTGGAACGGGAATTAAACTCGGGCCGCCGGATTCGTAGCGCAGCGCGCTAACCACTACACTACCGCTCCCACCACACACACGCACACACACACGCGTGTAGACACACACACGCACACACACACGCGTGTAGACACACAGACGCACGCCACACACGCACACACACGCACACACGCGTGTAGACACCACGCACACACACACGCGTGTGACACGCACACACACGCACACACATGCACACACACGCGTGGAGACGCTGGCACATCCAGGCCGAGCCAGCCCAGTGCGGCTTCGGAGGCAACAGGCGGCAGCGTTTCCACCGTAGATGCCGAGCTGTGCCGCTAATGGCGGAGGACCCGGAGAAAAATCCACGCGACCACGGGAGAGAAACACGCAAACTCCAAATATACAGCAGCAGGCGTCAGGGTGGGGATCGAAATCACGACCTCCTGCATATCAGGCGAGGCAGTTAAGATCTCACCACCGCGCCTGGTCTACCGGAGATCGTGGGTTCCATCCCGACCCTGACGCCTGCTGTGTATTTGGAGTTGGCGTATTTCTTTTACTGTGTTGGCGTGGATTTTATTACGAGTCCTCGGTTTTTTTCCCTCCAGATTTAGAATCAACGTCACGCGTTCAGAGAATCTGGCTGCTGCTGTACATTTGCACATGAAGATAAGCCACTTCGTTGAGCTATCATCATTTATATACACTACACTACTATACACTATACTACTATACACTACACTACTATACACTACACTATACACTACACTACACACTACACTACGCTACACTATACTACACACTACACACTACACTACACTATACACTACACTACTATACTACACACTACACTACTATACACTACACATTGGGCTCTATGGAGGCCTGCGTTAGCCGATTAGTCATGAACAGGCGTGCTCGCTAAGGGGAGTTCTATTGCACATCTCAGTGGGCCTCCTCACCCGGTAGAATAAAAACTGTTTCGTCGTTAAAGGGTCGCGCGTTTGACGGGCGTCAATCACCGATTCGCTCCAATCGCCGGACTGACAGTCACTCGCCTCCTGACCGCCGATGTTGCTGTCCCCGGGGTCGTTCAGAGGTGGGGGAGGGGAAACGAGCGGCCTGGGCCTCTCACAAAACAGGGCCCCCCGATGCGAGCAACATTTTCCCGTCGCCAAGAATGTCCTCTCGAGTCTGGCTCGGAGCTCGGCAGGGGTGGGGGGTTAACGGCGCCGCGTTCACCGCGCCACGGCAGTCGGCGCGACGCGGTGAGGCCGTGGCGTCGCCGCGTCACCGACGCGCTCCTCCCATCGTCCGTCGCGTTCGGTTTCCCCTCCGCAACGAGAATCGGCGTCACACGTTTTACAGGAAATTGGCTGCTGCTATTAATGCAGCAGTGCCCCTACCTTACGACAGACCCTTGTCAGCACCCCCTACACCTTACTACAGACCCTTGTCAGTGCCCCCTACACCTTACTACAGACCCTTGTCAGTGCCCCCTACACCTTACGACAGACCCTTGTCAGCGCCCCCTACACCTTACGACAGACCCTTGTCAGTGCCCCCTACACCTTACTACAGACCCTTGTCAGTGCCCCCTACACCTTACTACAGACCCTTGTCAGTGCCCCCTACACCTTACGACAGACCCTTGTCAGCGCCCCCTACACCTTACTACAGACCCTTGTCAGTGCCCCCTACACCTTACTACAGACCCTTGTCAGCGCCCCTACACCTTACTACAGACCCTTGTCAGTGCCCCTACACCTTACGACAGACCCTTGTCAGCGCCCCCTACACCTTACGACAGACCCTTGTCAGTGCCCCCTACACCTTACTACAGACCCTTGTCAGTGCCCCCTACACCTTACTACAGACCCTTGTCAGTGCCCCCTACACCTTACGACAGACCCTTGTCAGCGCCCCCTACACCTTACTACAGACCCTTGTCAGTGCCCCTACCTTACGACAGACCCTTGTCAGCGCCCCTACACCTTACTACAGACCTTGTCAGTGCCCCTACACCTTACTACAGACCCTTGTCAGCGCCCCCTACACCTTACTACAGACCCTTGTCAGCGCCCCCTACACCTTACTAGAGACCCTTGTCAGTGCCCCCTACACCTTACTACAGACCCTTGTCAGCGCCCCCTACACCTTACTACAGACCCTTGTCAGTGCCCCCTACACCTTACTACAGACCCTTGTCAGCGCCCCTACACCTTACTACAGACCCTTGTCAGTGCCCCCTACCTTACGACAGACCCTTGTCAGCGCCCCTACACCTTACTACAGACCCTTGTCAGTGCCCCTACACCTTACTAGAGACCTTGTCAGTGCCCCTACACCTTACTACAGACCCTTGTCAGCGCCCCCTACACCTTACTACAGACCCTTGTCAGTGCCCCCTACACCTTACTACAGACCCTTGTCAGCGCCCCCTACACCTTACTACAGACCCTTGTCAGTGCCCCCTACCTTACGACAGACCTTGTCAGCGCCCCCTACACCTTACGACAGACCCTTGTCAGTGCCCCTACACCTTACTACAGACCCTTGTCAGCGCCCCCTACACCTTACTACAGACCCTTGTCAGTGCCCCTACACCTTACTACAGACCCTTGTCAGTGCCCCTACACCTTACTAGAGACCCTTGTCAGTGCCCCCTACACCTTACTACAGACCCTTGTCAGTGCCCCTACCTTACTACAGACCCTTGTCAGTGCCCCCTACACCTTACTAGAGACCTTGTCAGTGCCCCCTACCTTACTACAGACCCTTGTCAGTGCCCCCTACACCTTACTAGAGACCCTTGTCAGTGCCCCTACACCTTACTAGAGACCCTTGTCAGTGCCCCCTACCTTACTACAGACCCTTGTCAGTGCCCCCTACACCTTACTACAGACCCTTGTCAGTGCCCCCTACACCTTACTACAGACCAACTCAGACCTTATTGGTCACTCCGTGCCCATTATAAATCTCACCGTTCATTCTACAAAGGCCCATCACAAGGGAGAAACACAAATAGACAAATTATGTTATCGTTGTTGAAACGGCTGTACGCGGTATGGACCAGAAAACTCAAGTTCCCGTACGAGAATACGGGGTAAACCGTGTGGGTAGACAGCCGTGTGATTGTCCACGTGATGATGATGATTGAGCTGTCGTTTGCGACGGCCAGGTCGCTTCTGCAACAGAGCGCCACACCGCTCAGCGCTGCCTCGTCAAACAAAACCCAAAAAATCGGTTTACACCTCGTCGCCGAGTGGCACGGAGCTCGTCAGCGCAAACTCTCCCCCGCCGCCGCGTCGTCGCCCCTGACTCGGGGATCCAGAGGGCGCAGCTGACGTGCGCCCACTTCCCTCCGCTGCGCGTCGGCTTCATGGCTCCGTCTCGCCGGGGCACAGCTGGCAGCGGGGCGGCCACCCGCGGTCGCACACGCGGCACAGCCAGCTCCCGCGGGCACGCACGCGATGCCGTAGCAAGCCTGGGTACGCACACACACACACGCAACAGCGCGGTCAGCGGGCAGGTACATGCGCATGCTCATCCATAGGTACATGTGTGCACCCACATACGCGCCCACGAGCATGGGTACGTACGCACACCCATGCCCACACGTGCGCGCATGGGTGTGCATGCGCGTACATGCATAGGTACAGATGCACATGCACACGTTTACAAACACGCATAGGTGCATACTCACACGCGTACGTGCACACACACAGGTACATACGCACACACACTCATAGGCGCACACGCACACACATAGTTACATAGCACTAAGATGCCCCGTATAGCCTTCACAGACTGTGGGGGCAAGTGCTGTTAGCAGCACCTATAAAGGCCGGCACGGTACACGAGGGATGGGTAGCCAGCACTACGCCAGGCCGCCTTTGTCTCCCCAGTGGCGATATTTACACACCGCACCAGGTACTCATTTGAGGCTGAGTCGACTGAGGGGAGGCCAAGGACCGGTTCAGATAATCGTCACCGATGTTGGCCGTGAGCGCCCTCGTGGACACGCTCGCTCACACTCGCCCACGTGGACACGCTCGCTCACACTCGCCCACGTGGACACGCTCGCTCACACTCGCCCACGTGGACACGCTCGCTCACACTCACCCACATAGACACGCTCGCTCACACTCGCCCTCGTGGACACGCTCGCTCACACTCGCCCACGTGGACACGCTCGCTCACACTCACCCACATAGACACGCTCGCTCACACTCGCCCACGTGGACACGCTCGCTCACACTCGCCCACGTGGACACGCTCGCTCACACTCGCCCACGTGGACACACTCGCTCACACTCGCCCACGTGGACACGCTCGCTCACACTCACCCACATAGACACGCTCGCTCACACTCGCCCTCGTGGACACGCTCGCTCACACTCGCCCACGTGGACACGCTCGCTCACACTCACCCACATAGACACGCTCGCTCACACTCGCCCACGTGGACACGCTCGCTCACACTCGCCCACGTGGACACGCTCGCTCACACTCGCCCACGTGGACACACTCGCTCACACTCGCCCACGTGGACACGCTCGCTCACACTCACCCACATAGACACGCTCGCTCACACTCGCCCTCGTGGACACGCTCGCTCACACTCGCCCACGTGGACACGCTCGCTCACACTCACCCACATAGACACACTCGCTCACACTCGCCCACGTGGACACACTCGCTCGCACTCACCCACATAGACACACTCGCTCACACTCGCCCACGTGGACACACTCGCTCGCACTCGCCCACGTGGACACACTCGCTCACACTCGCCCACGTGGACACGCTCGCTCGCACTCGCTCACACTCGCTCACACTCGCCCTCGTGGACACGCTCGCTCACACTCACCCACATAGACATACTCGCTCACACTCGCCCACGTGGACACGCTCGCTCACACTCACCCACATAGACACACTCGCTCGCACTCGCCCACGTGGACACACTCGCTCACACTCGCCACGTGGACACGCTCGCTCGCACTCGCTCACACTCGCTCACACTCGCTCACACTCGCCCTCGTGGACACGCTCGCTCACACTCGCCCACGTGGTCACACTCGCTCACACTCGCTCACACTCGCCCACGTGGACACACTCGCTCACACTCGCCCACGTGGACACACTCGCTCACACTCGCCCACGTGGACACACTCGCTCACACTCGCCCACGTGGACACACTCGCTCACACTCGCCCACGTGGACACACTCGCTCGCACTCGCTCACACTCGCTCACGTGGACACACTCGCTCACACTCGCCCTCGTGGACACACTCGCTCACACTCGCTCACACTCGCCCACGTGGACACACTCGCTCACACTCGCCCACGTGGACACACTCGCTCACACTCGCCCTCGTGGACACACTCGCTCACACTCGCTCACACTCGCCCACGTGGACACACTCGCTCACACTCGCCCACGTGGACACACTCGCTCACACTCGCCCTCGTGGACACACTCGCTCACACTCGCTCACACTCGCCCACGTGGACACACTCGCTCACACTCGCCCACGTGGACACACTCGCTCACACTCGCCCTCGTGGACACACTCGCTCACACTCACTCACACTCGCTCACACTCGCCCACGTGGACACACTCGCTCACACTCGCTCACACTCGCCCACGTGGACACGCTCGCTCACACTCGCCCTCGTGAACACACTCGCTCACACTCACCCACGTGGACACGCTCGCTCACACTCGCCCTCGTGGACACATTCGCTCACACTCGCTCACACTCGCCCTCGTGGACACACTCGCTCACACTCGCCCACGTGAACACGCTCGCTCACACTCACTCGCACTCACCCCCGTAGACACGCTCGCTCAAACTCGCTCACACTCACCCTCGTAGACACGCTCGCTCACACTCGCCACGTGGACACACTCGCTCACACTCGCCCACGTGGACACGCTCGCTCACACTCGCCCACGTGGACACACTCGCTCACACTCGCCCACGTGGACACGCTCGCTCACACTCGCTCACACTCACCCTCGTAGACACGCTCGCTCACACTCGCCCACGTGGACACACTCGCTCACACTCGCCCACGTGGACACGCTCGCTCACACTCACTCGCACTCACCCTCGTAGACACGCTCGCTCACACTCGCCCACGTGGACACACTCGCTCACACTCGCCCACGTGGACACGCTCGCTCACACTCGCCCACGTGGACACGCTCGCTCACACTCACCCACATAGACACACTCGCTCGCACTCGCCCACGTGGACACACTCGCTCACACTCGCCCACGTGGACACGCTCGCTCGCACTCGCTCACACTCGCTCACACTCGCTCACACTCGCCTCGTGGACACGCTCGCTCACACTCGCCCACGTGGTCACACTCGCTCACACTCGCTCACACTCGCCCACGTGGACACACTCGCTCACACTCGCCCACGTGGACACACTCGCTCACACTCGCCCACGTGGACACACTCGCTCACACTCGCCCACGTGGACACACTCGCTCACACTCGCCCACGTGGACACACTCGCTCGCACTCGCTCACACTCGCTCACGTGGACACACTCGCTCACACTCGCCCTCGTGGACACACTCGCTCACACTCGCTCACACTCGCCCACGTGGACACACTCGCTCACACTCGCCCACGTGGACACACTCGCTCACACTCGCCCTCGTGGACACACTCGCTCACACTCGCTCACACTCGCCCACGTGGACACACTCGCTCACACTCGCCCACGTGGACACACTCGCTCACACTCGCCCTCGTGGACACACTCGCTCACACTCGCTCACACTCGCCCACGTGGACACACTCGCTCACACTCGCCCACGTGGACACACTCGCTCACACTCGCCCTCGTGGACACACTCGCTCACACTCACTCACACTCGCTCACACTCGCCCACGTGGACACACTCGCTCACACTCGCTCACACTCGCCCACGTGGACACGCTCGCTCACACTCGCCCTCGTGAACACACTCGCTCACACTCACCCACGTGGACACGCTCGCTCACACTCGCCCTCGTGGACACATTCGCTCACACTCGCTCACACTCGCCCTCGTGGACACACTCGCTCACACTCGCCCACGTGAACACGCTCGCTCACACTCACTCGCACTCACCCCGTAGACACGCTCGCTCAAACTCGCTCACACTCACCCTCGTAGACACGCTCGCTCACACTCGCCCACGTGGACACACTCGCTCACACTCGCCCACGTGGACACGCTCGCTCACACTCGCCCACGTGGACACACTCGCTCACACTCGCCCACGTGGACACGCTCGCTCACACTCGCTCACACTCACCCTCGTAGACACGCTCGCTCACACTCGCCCACGTGGACACACTCGCTCACACTCGCCCACGTGGACACGCTCGCTCACACTCACTCGCACTCACCCTCGTAGACACGCTCGCTCACACTCGCCCACGTGGACACACTCGCTCACACTCGCCCACGTGGACACGCTCGCTCACACTCGCCCACGTGGACACGCTCGCTCACACTCGCCCACGTGGACACACTCGCTCGCACTCGCTCACACTCGCCCACGTGGACACACTCGCTCACACTCGCCCACGTGGACACGCTCGCTCACACTCGCCCACGTGGACACGCTCGCTCACACTCGCTCACACTCGCCTCGTGGACACACTCGCTCACACTCGCCCACGTGGACACACTCGCTCACACTCGCTCACGTGGACACACTCGCTCACACTCGCCCACGTGGACACACTCGCTCACACTCGCCCACGTGGACACACTCGCTCGCACTCGCCCACGTGGACACGCTCGCTCACACTCACCCACATAGACACACTCGCTCACACTCGCCCACGTGGACACACTCGGTCACACTCGCCCACGTGGACACACTCGCTCACACTCGCCCACGTGGACACACTCGCTCACACTCGCCCACGTGGACACACTCGCTCACACTCGCCCACGTGGACACACTCGCTCGCACTTGCTCACACTCGCTCACGTGGACACACTCGCTCACACTCGCCCTCGTGGACACACTCGCTCACACTCGCTCACA
Source organism: Lethenteron camtschaticum (assembly GCA_018977245.1). Lineage (NCBI taxonomy): Eukaryota > Metazoa > Chordata > Hyperoartia > Petromyzontiformes > Petromyzontidae > Lethenteron > Lethenteron camtschaticum. The sequence continues at coordinate 1,440,191 of MU249630.1, forward strand.
CTCGCCCACGTGGACACACTCGCTCACACTCGCCCTCGTGGACACACTCGCTCACACTCGCTCACACTCGCCCACGTGGACACACTCGCTCACACTCGCCCACGTGGACACACTCGCTCACACTCGCCCTCGTGGACACACTGGCTCACACTCGCTCACACTCGCCCACGTGGACACACTCGCTCACACTCGCCCACGTGGACACACTCGCTCACACTCGCCCTCGTGGACACACTCGCTCACACTCACTCACACTCGCTCACACTCGCCCACGTGGACACACTCGCTCACACTCGCTCACACTCGCCCACGTGGACACGCTCGCTCACACTCGCCCTCGTGAACACACTCGCTCACACTCGCCCACGTGGACACACTCGCTCACACTCGCTCACACTCGCCCACGTGAACACACTCGCTCACACTCGCCCACGTGGACACACTCGCTCACACTCGCCCACGTGGACACACTCGCTCACACTCGCCCTCGTGGACACACTCGCTCACACTCACTCACACTCGCTCACACTCGCCCACGTGGACACACTCGCTCACACTCGCTCACACTCGCCCACGTGGACACGCTCGCTCACACTCGCCTCGGAACACCTCGCTCACACTCCCCACGGGACACGTCGTCACACTCGCCCTCGTGGACACTCGTCGCCACTGCCTCCCATGCACGTCGGCTACTCACTCCCTCCCCGTAGACAGCTCGCTCAAACTCGCNCACACCCCTCGTAGACACGCGCTCACACTCCCCACGTGGCACGAACTCCCCACGTGGACACATCGCTACAGCCCACGTGGACAGCTCGCTCCACTGCANGTGGACAGCTCGCTCACATCGCGTGGACACAGCTCCATCGCTAACTCGCCCACGGACACATCGCTACACTCGCCCATGGACACGCTCGCACACGCCCATGGACAACGACACGACACACGCTACACGCCCACNTGNACACACACATCGTCACGTGGCACTCACATGCCCTACACACTGCACAGCAGGGACAACTGCGACTCGCCCACACACGCTCGCCACACTACCCACGACTCCTCACACTCCCCGTGCTCGCTCACACCACCCCAAGACACACTCGACTCACACTCACCCAGTGGACGCCCATGCCCTGTGGACACACTCGTCACACTCGCCCGTGAACGTCGCTCACACTCGCCCACGTGGAACCTCGCTCACACTCACCACGTGGACACCGCTCCCTCGCCCACGTGGACACACCGCCCACACCGCTCCCTCGCTCACACTCGCTCACACTCGCTCACGCTCGCTCACACTCGCGCTCGCTCACACTCGCTCACACTCACACACTCGCTCACACTCACCCACGTGGACACGCTCGCTCACACTCGCCCACGTGGACACGCTCGCTCACACTCGCTCACACTCACACACTCGCTCACACTCACCCACGTGGACACGCTCGCTCACACTCGCCCACGTGGACACGCTCGCTCACACTCGCCCACGTGGACACGCTCGCTCACACTCGCCCACACACGCTCGCTCACACTCGCTCACACTCACACGCACGCTCGCACGCAGACTTCACAGGACAACCAGAGCAAAGATTTAGGATTCATATTCAACTCCAGCACCATTGGTCCTCAACGGCCACCAACACCCAGGGCCATTGCACCGATGCCCCCCAAGCCGAGGCCAGCCCGGCGGCCGCGCACCTGGTGGACGCACACGTCGCACTTGTCGCAGAACACCATCTCGTTGCCGTCCTCGGCGTGCGGGGAGCGGCACACGTCGCACACCACGTCCGCGTCGAACTCGATGCCCAGCGCCGCCTCGGTGCTGAGCGCCCGCAGAGCCGAGTCGGCGCAGCGCCGCTCCAGCCGCGACAGCGCCGCCTCCAGGAGCGCTCGCGCACCGGCGGCAGCCCTAGCGCCATCGTCATCCAACTGATTACTAATCTACAACTCGCATCGTAACAACTGCCTGATTACTAATCTAGTATATAATTACAATAACCCCCCCCCCCCCTCAAATCGTTGCACCTGATTAGTTAATGATGACGTCACCCTGCTGCTGCTCTATATAAGAACGGGAGACACAGCAGAGCCTCACCATTCTGGCGAATTGCCCGATGATGCTGGATGCAATTACCAGCGAAGCGTCGTACTCAAATTGTAAATGTTGTGGTTTCACGCTTCAACACACCGGTGGGCTAAAGCAGTGAACTATTTGTCTTTTGTCAACGTGACACTTTTTTACTGATTGGCCGTGTCGGGTGGTGGAGGGTTACGACACATTTATAAATAACGCGATCTAAACCCAAAAACGTTGATTATGAGCACCTATCATCGCAAGACGGGCACCAGGTGGCGAGATGTCAACCCCCTCGCCCAATACGCAGGAGGTCGCGGATAGAACCCGACCCCGGCGAGGTGGTCAACATCTCGCCACCGTGGCGCCCCTACGTGGATTGTGTTTGAGACTGACTGGCCTACACCAGAGACAGCCTTCTCTACCGCCTAGTCTCAGCCAGAGAACGCCGAAAGGCGAACAGTTAAAGTTGTGATACCGGCAAAAGGTCCCGTAGACACAGTCTGGTGCCTGGGTCTGAGCCTGCCATGTAGGCGGTGCCAGCTCAACGCTCCAACCGAGCCAAGGCACCTGGTCACTTCGAGTTATTAAACTAAACTATCAAATGTTTTTTTTAATTTTACCAGGTAAGGCCCACTGAGCTATATAGCTCTTTTGTTGTCAGCGACCTGGCGATCACAAATGAGAGCTCAACAATGTGGCTCATCATCATCATCATCGTGTGCAGATTTATAGCAGCCGAATACTCGAAACGCATGTTGATTCTAAATGTGGAGGGGAAAAAACGGTGGACCCGGAGAAAAATCCACGCGGCCACGAGATGGCGAAAGCCTGGAAGTGTTAAACTGGGGAGAGAGAGACACCGCAAACTATAAATATAGAGGGCTTAGGGTCGGGATCGAACCCACGACCTTCTGTATACCAGGCGAGGTAGTTAACATCTCCTAGCCACCTTGATGATGATGAGAGAGACACGCAGACTCTAAATATACAGCAGGCATCATCAGGATCAAACCCACACCCTCCTGTATACCAGGCGAGGTGGTTAACATCTCCTAGCCACCGTGGCGTTTCAACAGAGTCTTGAGCCTTCTTGTTGACCAGAAAAATAGAGAGAGAAAAAAAACCCCACTGATTTTAAGTTAAAAGAAATAACGCAGAACAATCGCACCAAAAGAACTCCACCGCATACAGTCCCCTCCCCAACACCCCCCTTCCTGTCTTTGCCACTTCAAAAAAAATGGTTGCCAGGCCATGTGTCTCACATTGGAAACAAGATGTCAGAGGTCTCTGGGTTGAAACTGTAAATGGCACGTGAAACAATTCCGCTAGTTCACAAAGCGTGCCATTAAAGAGTTGCACTGCCGGGAACCTCGTGTGTGTGTGCGTGCATGTAGTGGAACTTCTTTCGCACTGCACTGCCAACCGTGGAGAAAACTACAGCCGGGGACTGGAATGATTAAGATGAGATTGGGACGTAAGGCGCTTTCAAACGCTGGGTTATTTAATCTACGACCTCGCCTGGTATGCAGGAGGGTCGTAGGTTCGATCCCAACCCTGACGCCTGCTGCTGTATATTTGGAGTTTGCGTGTCTCTCTCCCCGTGGTCGCGTGGATTTTTCTCCGGGTCCTCCGGTTTTTCCCTCCACGCGTTTAGAGTATTGAGCTGCTTTAACTTTCCACGTGATGATACGTAAATTTCGTTGGGCAATATCATTTGTGATGGCCAGGTCGATCCTGAAAAGGGCTCAGTGGGGCCTTACCTGGTAAAATAAAAGATGGAAAAAAAGTGTTAAAATAGTTGCCATTATGTGCAAATGCTTAAATCCTTCATAGTGCCCGAATGGCACATTTATAATACAAAACAGTTGCAATGCTTAAGGTTCAAAGATAAAAGAGTCAGCCAATCGATACAACAATAACAACAAAACCAGCGAGAGAATCATAAAAAAGAAAACGCGCGTGCGCAGATTCTTTGCTTTTCAATAATTAACCCCCGTCGGACGGACCTGTTTAATGTTTTTTCTCGTGCACATTAAACAGCCGAGAGGAGGCCGGCCGCTCGTCAGATGTCAGGGCGCAGAGCCGGCACCTCTGAGGACCTGGTTCGAACCCAGGTCTCAGCCGCCGCCCGTGATTAACAGCGAGTTACCAAGCGTAGTGGAGTTGATGGTCTCTCTCAGCCTGGTCGGAATCAGAATCTTTTATTTGTGCTGGAGGAGACATCCGGTGAGCTATGAAGCCATTTTTATTATTACACACTTTTTATTTAACTCACTCTGTCTGTTGTTGCTGTTGTTGTCGTATCGTCAAATATTGTAACTCAATTTTAACCCACTTCCTAATATGGTATTGACTGCAAACTTGGTATACTTATGTCATACTGATGACAATACCATATTCTATTATTTAAAAAAAAACTGATATTTAAAAACATATTTTGTATATGTTATGTTTTGGCTTGGCTCTAATTGTCCACGGTCAACTGACGTTGGCTGTAATTGGCCACGGTCCCTGACGTTATGGCAAGCTTCGGGCCACTTCCTGGAGTCGTGGAGTTCTTCCATTGCTAGCACGGTACATTTCATGAAAGCGTGTTTTGAATAGTTTTTTAATCTTACTTTTTCACACATATCCAGTTAGGGGCACCGTGTCAGAAAGTTACAGCAACAAACAAAAAAGACAAAAATCCCCCGTATAACCTTAACAGACTGTTGGGGCAAGTGCTGCTAGCGAGCACCTATGAAGACCGGCACGCAGTTCAGAGGATTACAGAAATGTCGGTATGACTGCCTTACAATGAACACTTCTCTGTAAGGGGCATGCGGGAAAGTGTGCATCTTTAGTGGATGGACAGGAACATGCGTTTAGATTATTTTGCTGCTATACTTTCACAAGTGATAAGCAACTTCGTTGAGCTATCATTTGTGGCCAGGTCGCTTCTGAAAAAGAAGCCAATGGCTCAGTGAGGCTGTAGCTGGTAAGAAAAACGATTTAGTTTTATTTATATATTTTATTAAGCGATGTGCTCACCTTTCCTATACTTTGCACTCCTATCGTGTGTCTATCTTGTTTGTTGTTGTTCACGTTCTGACCCCGTGCCCCAACTGGACATCTGATTCCACGCAGTACAAATAAATTCAGTCTGACTCTGTTGACTCTTGACTAGAAAGGATCTCAAAACGCAGTTCCGCAAAATATGCTTCTGCAGTTCAACAAGTACGCGACCAATGTAATCCATAACAGAGGTTTTGGATAGATTGCGTGGATATAAATGTGTCGCCACCACCAACACAGCCAATTGGTAAGGTTGTGTTACTAGTTCAGCACACCGGTGTGTGTGTGCTGGAGAGTAAACCACTGCCCGGGCGGCGAGCCACTCACCCATTTTTGTCATCTCGCCGTTGGCGGCTCGGAGCCAGCTGACGTCCACGTCGTCGAGGTCGTACTGAGTGGCCTCTTCCCCGCGGTCGTGATCTCTGGTGGCCGGGGGGTCCTGAGCACGTCGTCGGGGTCGGGTCGGGGTCGGGAGGAGGCGGTGGGCGGAGGCTCCTCCCAGCGGTCGCTGCACCAACCCTGGTTCAGGATCCTGGACGGAGAAAAGAAAGAAAACAATCATTTTGATAAATTACAAACATTACTAAAACAGAACAATAAAATACATATTTTCTACCTGCGTGACTTTGACGAAAGAACCAAAGAGTATGGATCTGTGCAGTCACGAAAACTTCTAATCGAGATACAAGACAAACATTAAACCGCGAGTCACATTCGGCGCCTGTGTCGGTCTTACGGCGACTTTGTCGAGCCATTACTTGCGTTGGCTTGGTTGCTTCTGAAGAATGAGTTGCTTCCTCAAGGGGGGGGGGGGGGGGCTTTGCCTGGTAGGATGGGGATGGTTTAGTTTGAATTTGCATCTTTTTGGGGCGATTTGTGTTGCCTGTCCTGTACCTTGCACTCCTGTCAGGCGGACAGCCTGATGGTGGCTGCGTTGTAATTGCTGGCGAAACGTCGCACTCGAGTTGTAAATGTCGTGGGTTTACTCCCCAACACACAGCCGGTGTGCCGTACTCGTGTCGAGGAGTCGTGGGAGGAAGTGAGGAGAAACGGGGTGACGTCATAGGGTGACGTCACGTTACCCCGAGGAGATGGGTACTTAAGGGGGACCCCGGGACGAGGGCGGGGTCCTTGTGGGGAGCCGAGGGAACGGAGGTCTCGAGGGACGGAAGACGCGCCGAACGGAAGACGCGCCGCTCGGCACCGGGACCCTCGGCCGAGGAAAGAGTGGGATTAGTGGGGAGCTTAGTGAGGGTAGGCCGAGGAGTTAGGGGCTACCGGGACGGTCCACGGGAAGAACCAAGTGGAGAAGCGTCTACCTCGGGTGTGATCCGGTGATACTGTACGTAAGTGTAGTAGTTGATATAGTTAATAAACTGGCTAATTAATAAACTGCTCCTCTCTCACATTAACATAGCCACTTCCGTGCCCAGTTACATGCTAATTTCTCACATTAACATCGCTAGACCCGGCCACTTCTTTATGACCCTTGGCTACACCCATTTCAAACCTTTTAAAACAGTCTGCCTCAGCAGCAGATCATGCTTTCCCACCTGATGACGGAAGCTTGTGTTGCGCCCGAAACGTCGTGATTTATTTTACATGACTTTACCGAAAGAACCAAAGAGTATGGATTCCTGCAGTCACGAAAGCTTCAAATCAAGACTGGCAAGAGCCCTTACAGAGAATGTCGTCTCCGTGTGGGTTTACCAACAGTAGTGATTGGCACGTGTTTTCTGGCAAACACTAATGAATTGTTGTCGGCGGTAAACATGATGCGTTATGCGCAGTCTCACCTGACTGGGCCGGAGATTCTGACAAACCGGCACCGGCTACGCTCCCACTCTGGTCCAGGGGTCGGCGAGCAATAAAACTGACCCCAAAGGGAGTCTGATTCTGCTGATGAGTCAGTCGGAAAATCTGGAACACATCGAGACAGGAGTCGGGTCAGTGGAAGTGAGACGGGAATCTACCGCATCATCATCATCCACCGTCCACCAATGTAATGTATGCAGAACTTTCTTACACCCTATACCAACGCCTGTGAGGTATGGAACTTCTTTCGAGTCACCCCGAATCACGAGTCGAATAACTGGGATGGGGGGAAATAATTCAACCAAAATAATTCACCCACAAACATACACGGGTAGGCGAGGGCGGGTACATTCCACAAACGACCACTCCGCCAATGTTCAAGGCATGAATTCAGAACAAATTACCAAACTGACGAGTTCATGATTAGAACCACGGGCACTGCCCGTATTATGCGCCAACGTCATCAGAGGTNTCGCGCACACAACAACAATAACCGACATTCGCCACGAAATTGCGGTGACGTCACACGGCGCTTGTGCCAGGCTAAGTGCAATTTAAGGCCACGAGAAGTGTCGAACGCCCACTGGCAGGAGGTCACGGGACAGACCCAGGTGCCATGGGTTAACTGACTCACACAGACACGCACCCACAACAACGCAACACGCTCGCAAGCAACGCTGTGTGGCCTTAAGAAGAAGAAACCAACAATATATAACGGCAAACTTTTCGGGCAAAGGGCCCTCCATCGCAGCACAGAAAAACTCAAGAGTTTGTGCACCGCTGCTGCCAACGCACCACCACCACCACGTGTTCAGCGACGCCGTCACGATATTCGCTCTCACGTTTTCGTCGTTGTTGTTGTATTAAAACGGAGGTGGCAAAAGAGCACACCGCCTCAAACCCGCGCAGTAGGCCGACCGCCGTGGCTCGCATGTCCACGGCACTTCGCTTGGGAGAGCGAGAGGCGTGATTGGAGAGCCTGAACCACCGCCACCCGTCTTGCCGCCGAGACCGCCCCCCCCCCCCGCCACTGAGGTTGCGTCTGCCACGTGAATGCGAACGCATGATGTTGTAACAGTTCAACGCGTTAGTAGGAGTAGGAGCACGGCTTTCGCGACCAATAATATCCACTGGAGGTTTTTTCAATCTTGATTTGAAGCTTTCGTGACTGCAGGAATCCATACACTCTAAAACAGTCTGCCTCAGCAGCAGGCCACGCTTTCACACCTGATGACGGATGCTTGTGTTGTCCCGAAACGTCGTGATTTGTTTTATTCTATACCCACGTGACTTTGTTGTTTGTTGGGGTGAGATCGCGTAAATATAAATTCCAGCCCATTAGCAAGAATGCGTCAAGTAAACAAAACGTGGCATTTCGTTACGAGTCCAGCCCCACACACACCGCTTGTGTGTTGGAGGGTAAACCCACCACATTTTACCGATGAACGAATTATAACGACAGGCGAAACGTCACGGTAGTCGAACTGTAAGCGTTGTGAGTTTACTCTCCAAAACGCAGGCGCGCTCAACTCGTAACGAATCAGGCACATTTTCTTTACGTGACAAAGAAAAAAAAACCTCACTAACTGGCTGCGTCAGGTGGTCGCGGGTTTAACGACACATTTATATTCACGCAATCCAACCCAAAAAAGCCTCTCATGGATAATTTTAGCCGCGAAAGAGCCTACGCGTTAAACCCACGGCAAGTTGACCCATCACCATCTGTTCCCATCTGTACGTGCCCCTAGCACGTGTGCGAGGGTTTTCTCCGGGCGCTCCGGTTTTTCTCCCACACGTACAATAATAATGATAAACAAAACCCTTCACTGTGGATGTTGTAACGCTCAACGGAGAGAGGATGCGCGCTTCCCTCCCACCGCGTCTCTTTGTGCGAAGAGACAGCAGCGGTGTGTGGCGATTGTAGAGGACGAGCTTCACTAGCCGGCTTCGCCCGGGACTTGGATTGTCGTCTTGGATTAATACGTGGAGGGTGGGGGGCGGGTGCGTGACGTCACAGGCACACTGCGTGACGTCATCAGGTACACTGCGTGACGTCATCAGGTACACTGCGTGACGTCATCAGGCGCACTGCGTGACGTCATCAGGCGCACTGCGTGACGTCATCAGGCGCACTGCGTGACGTCAGCAGGCGCACTGCGTGACGTCAGGAGGCGCACTGCGTGACGTCACCAGGCGCACTGCGTGACGTCATCAGGCGCACTGCGTGACGTCATCAGGCACACTGCGTGACATCAGAAGGCACACTGCGTGACGCTGCCGGCACGCGGGTGACATCACAGATGTGATGTCACCGCTCACTTGCCGTGCAAAATATATACAAAATATATACATTATTGCGCCCCCTCCCTCCCCAAAATACAAAAGCCTATGTTTATACTTTTTCCATTGTGTACAGTCTGGAAGCTACCCACACGCCAAATTTCAAGTTTGTTGCATGTCGGGAAGTAGCTAAACATTTCCAACAGACACACATTCACACATTTCCCTTTTATATATATAGATGTACGCGACGCGGTGGTTGGTGGTTGCAGCGGCGGCAGTTACTGCGGTTAGCGCGCCGGGCTGCGGAACTTGGCACAATCCGAGTTTTCATTTCCTGGCCGTGGCTATTGGCAGTGGCAGGTGATAGACCCGAATCAGTCCGGAGTAAGCTCAGCAGAGTCCAAGCTTGGATAACGCTCGGATGGGTGGACACCGTGCATGCCAGGTTGTCATCAGCTGCAGCGTGGTCAGCGGAGCCATTGTTGCACAACACTTCTACGCTCCCTCGCCGATGCTCCCATGCCTTTGCCAAGCCGGTACTAGCCAGCGCGGTGAAGTACGGTCAGGGACCCCCTCTCCCGTGATCCACACAGCGTCGCTATCCACACAATGTGGGAGGCCTTAATCCAGCAGTGGATTGACAAAAGCGCCGGACGTGTACACGCTCGGTGTATTTGGAATGCACGATCTGTTAATGGTCGTGATGATGATATGAACGATGCTGCTGATGATAAATAGACGAGATTAAAGTAAAGATACCAGTATCATGAGAGCCGTGATAGTGATCGCGGCAGTAGTGATGATCATCATGTTGCCACAGTGCCGAGATGTTAACTCCCTCGCCTGGCATACAGGAGGTCGTGGGGTCGATCCTGCGCGTCTCTCTCCCTGTGGCCGCGTGGATTTTTCTCCGTTTTTTCCCCTCCACGTTTAGGATCAACGTCACGCGACCACTGCTCAGCGGTTGACAGGTTTGGTATGTTATGCCAACAACAAAAAAGAGAAACCGCGGTTGCGAGTGCTGCTGCGTCTCGGGCGCTTTTCTTGCGAGTGGCGGATTTTTTTGCCGCACCGCTGGCGGCTCCTCGCTGGAATGCCGGCCCCGGTTCCACGCCGGCACGGGGCGCGTTCGCCCAGAGTACCGAAGTCGCCAACCGTTGCCGAAGAGAGCAGAAGCAGCCAAATGTTCTCGACGTTCCCGCGAAGAATCGTCACGAACATTCGGTGCGTCGGATCGATGGCGATAACGAAAAGGTAACAACGAAGTCGTTAGGAAAGGGGCCCCAGAAGGCCGCTGACATTTGGCGCGTGAGCAGGGAGGAGTGGCGGGCTCCGTGGTTAGCGACCCGCCCGCGACGGACGTGGCCCCTCCCACGACCGACGCGTCGGCGGCAAGCCACGTCTGTAAGCGTTCTCGAGGCCTCACCGGGCACGCACCGACCGGCGTGGTGAAGTATGGTCACACAGACCCCCTCCCCCGCCCGCCCACCCCCGCCCCCCCTCCCCACGTGCCGAAACGGGGTACAGAGACGCCTTCATCCAGCAGTGGATTGACTCGAGGGCTTCAAGAACGAGGGCCCAAAAACGTCGCCTATTGTGTCGTTTTTTTCCTTCTTTTAAGGCCGCACGGTATTGCTTGCGAGCGTGTTGAGTTGTTGTAGGTGTGTCTGTGTGTGTGTCAGTCGTGGGGAGCGGTGGTGTAGCAGGTTAGCGCGCTGCGCTACGAACCCGGCGATCCGAATTCGATTCCTGCTCAAGGCCAACACCAGTGACGATTTCTGAACCTGTTCCGGGCCTCCCCTAGGTCGACTCAGCCTCAAATTAGTACCTGGTGCGGTGTGTAAACATCGCTACCAGGGAGACAAAGGCGGCCGGGCGTGGCGCTGGCCACTCACCCCCTCGTGCACCGTGCAAACCTTCAGAGGTGCAGCTCGCTAACGACACTTGCCCCAACAGTCTGTTCTGGTTATACGGGGGGATCTTTGCCTTGTGTGTCAGTCAACCCATGGCACCTGCTGGGTCCGTCCCGTGACCTCGCACCAGCGGGTGCCCGACACTCCACGTGGCCCTAAAGTACGCACAGCCTAGCGCAGGCGTCGTGGTGGCGTCGCCGCTCCGTGGCGAATGGCGGCTGCTGCTGCTGCTGCGGTCGCTGTTGTTGCGTGCGCGAGACCACGTGTGTGTGCGACGACGCCCGGGCGTCGGCTTTTTGGGCTGTGTTTGGTTGTCGTTGCTCTCCCTCCCGGAGCGTCTCGCGACCAGGAGAATGCGGGTGGCGTGCCCGCGGCTCCACGGCGAACCCAACCTAGCTGGCCCACATTGGGAGAGCTCCCTCTGTCACGTCGGAGGACCCCCCCCACCCCCCGTTTACCTTCGAGAGGTTCACGCGGGACTTCATAAACCGTGGGAGCCACCGGAACGGCACAGCGGGGCCAGTGTGTGGAGCCGGCGGCGGCCGCTTGCGGGCCTCCAGACCGCACCAACCCCCCCCCCCACCGCTGAACCTCGCACGTCGAGTAAATTCACGACGGGGACTCCATGAATCGAGGCACTATTTTACAGGCGGGGGTGGGGGGAGGCGGGGGTGGGGGGCAGGCGGGGGTGGGGGGAGGCGGGGGTGGGGGGGAGGCGGGGTGGGGGGAGGTGGGGGTGGGTGGGGGGGGTTGCGCCCCAGGAATTTCGCACCTCGGCCTCACAACCCTCGGGCCGCCCCCTCTCGGGGCCGCGACCAAACGGACGCGGAAGGGAGCCGCCCTCTGCGCCGGGACGCTAAGACATCGAGTTAGTTCGTCTCGTTACAGGGTGTCGGCGATGATTGCACGCCCCGATTGCGCGTTGATTGCACCTCGATTGCGCCTCGATTGCACCACGATTGCATCACAATTGCGCCTCGATTGCACCATGATCATGCCCCGATTGCACCACGATTGCACCATGATTGCGCCCGATTGCATCACAATTGCGCCTCAATTGCACCACGATCATGCTCCGATTGCACCTCGATTGCATCACAATTGCGCCCTGATTGTACCACGATTGCACAACGACCGTGCTCCGATTGCACCCAAATTGCGCCCAGATTGCGCCGTTGTTCCACTCATTACGGAGACGCTGTTATTCCCCCAGGCTTCGCGTCGCTATTTCAGGAAATGTGCCCACTCAAGGTGAAATCGCAATAACGTCTCTCACCCACCTCCAGACTGCGGCCCCTTCTCACTCGGGAAGTCACACGGTCCGCCGCCGTCGGTCAATCGTCCGGCCAGGGATTAAACATCACGGCCAACGGAGGCGGTTGCTCAAGTCGCAGGCGAATGGCTAAAGCCCGGCAAATTTGTGGGGCACGTCAAATCACCGCGTAGTCGTAAATAATGAACTTACGACGACGGACAAAGATCCCCCCCCCCGTGTAGCGTGTTCCAGACTGTGGGGCAAGTGCTGTTAGCGAGTAGCAGCAACTACACACAAAGGTCCCCCAGGTAGCCTCTAACAGGACTGTAGGGGCAAGTGCTGTTAGCGAGTAGCAGCACCCATGAAGGTGCGGCACTGTGGCGCACGAGGGGTGGGTGGCCAGCACCACGCCCGGCTGCCTTTGTCTCCTCCAGTGGAGATGTTTACCGCACGCCGCACCAGGTACTCGTTTGAGGCTGAGTCGACCTCAGAGAGGCCCACGACCGGTTCACATCGTCACTTGGTGTTGGCCGTGAGCGGGAATCGAACTCGGGTCGCCGGGTTCGTAGCGCAGGGCAGCGCTAACCGCTACTACACCGCCGCTCGCCGTGAATATAAGACAATCGCACATTCCGCATGCAGTAAAATGAGACAGAATCATGAACGGAATTTCGTAGCGCATATCGCAAGCCTGAAATCGCGACAAGCTGTGACCAAGGGTTCGCGTTGGGTGCTAGTGGCAAAGCCTCACGACTTGGTGACCTCAAGTCCTCCCGGTCACCGACAAAAGAGATTCCATTTTGCGTACGCGACACAAACGGAGAGATGCAAGCGTGGAACGAAGTTGAGTGATGGGGAGAGGAGCGCGCAGATTCGAGGATGTACACAAAATCAGAGGCATACGGACTCCACAGGATGGTAAGTGGCATCCGGGCAGCACACGAAAACTAAACTAAAAACTAAACCATTGTTTAACACGTAAGGCTTTCGCGACCAATATTATTCATAATAAAGTGTTTTGGGGTCACTCTTCAACACACCGGTGGGCTAATGTAGTGAACTATTTTGTCTTTTGCCAACGTGACACTTTTTTTTACTGATTGGCCGTGTCGGGTGGTGGAGGGTTACAACACATTTATAAATAACGTGATCTAACCCAAAAACTTTATTATGAACCATGGTTATATTTCACCAGGTAAGGAGGCTGAGCTGCGATGTAGCTGTTTGTCAGAAACGACCTGGCTACCACAAATATGGCTCAACAAAGTGGGCTAATCATCATCACGTGGAAATTCATGTCAGCCAAATGCTCTGAATGTCGATTCTAAATGTGGAGGGAAAATCCGAAAACGCGGAGAAAAATCCACGCGACCGCAAGGGCAAGAGAGAGACACACAAACTACAAAAATACAGCAGCAGGCATCGTCAGGGTCGGGATCAAACCCCTTGACCTACTCTATACCAGGCGAAGTAGTTACCATCTCCTAGCCACCGTGATGATGACCATGAGAGAGAGAGACACGCAGACTCGAAATATACAGCAGGCAGGCGTCAGGGTCAGGATCAGGATTGAACCCACGACCTCCTGTATACCAGGCGAGGTAATTAACATCACCCCACCGCTGGAAGGAGTTCCACAGAGCGAGGAGAACAGCCAGGGTGGCAGACAGAAGAGGGACCGGGCCGTCTCGTTGGGCGACGGTTCCAGGCGGTTCGTTGCGCCGTGAGCGCGGCAGAGAGACAGAGACACGGCGACAACGCGGAGCGGTCTTCGTGCAGCGGTGCGTCGATACGTGGCCGGCGATGCGTCCATATGTGGCCAGCGGTGACGATATCGACTGATGAAAAAAGGCCAAGGGAGCCCCCCCACGCCCGCCCACCCTCCCGCCGGCCGGCGCTCTTCAGAAACGGCGGCGTGGATCGCTTAAACAAAATAAACAAACCCAGAACCCCTCCCTGCGTCGTCGCGAATGCCGGTTTTCAACGAATTTTGGCCGAATTTTATGAATTTCGTTCTCTCGCTGCTTTTCAAAGGCTACCAGACGGCTCCCAGAAAACGCATCAGTCATCCGCGCGCTCGAGGCGCTCGGAATTTGGCACGGGAACGTCAAAGGCCCCCGTTCGCGCATACCCACCAAATATTTTATTTTCTTATTTTCCCGAGAGGCAGCCTGGCGCGCGCTCACCAGCGCACCTGGCTGGGCCACGTGGGGCGGGCGGCGGGAATCTACGACGCCACGGGGTCTCGACGAGCAGCATCCTCCTGCCGGAGCGGCCGCTTGCGCAGAAGCTCGGCNGGGCGGACGACCGAATCGCTCGCAGTGCGCGTCGGACGGCTCCGCAAAAACCCGTCGCAGCGAGCGCTTTGCGGTCACCGCGGGGGGGGGGGGGTGATGGGGGTGAGGACGCACTCGGCCGTGACGCGTCCCCACCCAGGGATCTTTGCGGCGACGGATTTCCCACCGCGTGCACGCGGTTGGTCGTTACCCGTCCCTCAACGACGCCGATCAGCTTGCTCGGTGAGCAACCGCTCGCTCAGATACGGACAAAAGTCGAACAAAACTATCTTTTATATTTCACCAGGTAAGGCCCACCGATCTGTGCATCTTTTCTTCAGAAGGGCCATGGCCACAAAATGATAGTGCGACGTGTTAAACTCAACAGCAGCGGCGTATCGTCGCCACGTGGAAATTGATGACGGACAAATATTCGACACGTTGGTAAATGTGGAGGGAAAAAACTGGAGGACCCGGAGAAAAATCCACGCGACCACGGGAGAGAGAGACACGCAAACTCCAAATATACAGCAGCAGGCATCGTCAGGGTTGGGATCGAACCCACGACCTCCTGCATACCAGGCGAGGTAGTTAAAATCTCCTAGCCACTGTGATGATGATGGGAGAGAGAGAGACACGCAAACTCCACATATACAGCAGCAGGCATCGTCAGGGTTGGGATCGAACCCACGACCTCCTGCATACCAGGCGAGGTAGTTAAAATCTCCTAGCCACTGTGATGATGATGGGAGAGAGAGAGACACGCAAACTCCACATATACAGCAGGCATGGTCAGGGTTGGGATCGAACCCACGACCTCCTGCATACCAGGCGAGGAAATTTCTACTTAAAACTTTCCTGACTGCAGGAATTCATATTCTATGGTTCTTTTGGTAAAGTCACGTAGATAAAAAATATAACAATAAATAATAAAAATGAAGTGAATAATAAATTATCACGTTTCGATCGCAACACATCATCAGGAACTGGGAGGTTAGCCTCTGAGGGAGCTGCTTATAAAGGTCTAGTGGCGGGGCAGCTAATGTTAATGAGGGAGGGGCTCACCAGGTCTACACCAATCAGAGAGCTGCTTATAAAGGTCTAGTGGGCGGGGCAGCTAATGTTAATGGGGAGGGCTCTGACACGGGTCTACACCAATCAAAGTATTGCACCTCGCTCCACACACCCACACTGCTGATGGTGGAGGCGGACAAGAAAACACAAATCAAGTCATGACCCAGAGTGGTTGATGACATCTTTACAATGATTGCTGAGTTTAAAACCGTCGTCTCGGTTCAAATTGTGTCTGTGTCTGTATATATGAATGGCTTCGTGAACGAATCTTTGTCTGTATATATGGATGGCTTGGTGAACGAATCTGTGTCTGTATATATGAATGGCTTCGTGAACGAATCTTTGTCTGTATATATGGATGGCTTGGTGAACGAATCTGTGTTGATAGCTAGACGGCTTGCAAAGCACCATCGTCTTAGAGAAATCAATTTCACGTGAGCCAGCCGCATTAAAGTAATGATCAGCCACGGCCGAAGTACTGGTCCTGCCGTGTTTCAGATCTGCCATTCAAATGCGTTGAGATGCAAGGTAAAGGCCTCTGAAACCCCCAGGCGTATAGGCAGGCGCTATATCAGGAACATACGCGTGTGTGGAACTTCTTCCCATCGAGATGATGTCAAGTGCGTAGCTCCCAGTGAATTCCGAATATTGGAAGGCAAGGAAGAGGCGTTCCAGACGGCCGCAGCAGCGCGTCTGGAAGCGTCGCGCGACGATGCGGTGACCGCCGTCTGTGTCCCACAGACAAAAAGAGTCGGCGGCGGATTGGGGAGGGGCCTCCCTCTGACCTTCGTCTCCGAGGGCGCATCCTGGCTCCTCCCCCCCCCCCCTTCTATATATAGTCTCGTGTCTCTTAGGGCTCTCTTCACTTGATACAGTAATTTTGCTGTGACGGTTCCACCTGAAGACGGAAGCTTGTGTTGCCTCCGAAACGTCGTGATTTCATTTATTTAGATTTTTCACCTCCGTGACTTTACCGAAAAAACCAAAGAGTATGGATCCTTGCAGTCACGAAAACTTCAAATCTAGAATTAGTGTACCGGGACACCAATTTAACGCTGGCGGAGATCCAGAACCGGTTTGGAGAATCGCCACCGATGTCGGCCTGGGCGTGGAATCAAACCCCGGGCGGCGAGATTCGCGTGGCAGCAGCGCTGTGACACGGCCGCTCCCCAACACGCGACGCGCTCCACTCTCGATGACTCGCTCCAGAATTTGCTTGATTAATAAACGGCTGCTCAATAATGTCGGTCTGGAAAGCATAGCGTGTCAACCCATCACGGTTTACCCGTGTTCTTGTACGGGGAAATTGAGTTTTCAGGTCCATACGGCGTACGGCTGTTTCAATACGGGATTTGTAGGATGAACGTTAAGATTCATAAGAGGCACGGGGTGATCAACGAGGTCTGAATTGGTCTGTAATAATGCAGGGCACTGATAAGGGGTTGACAGGTATGCTATACACTACACTACTATACACTACTATACACTACATTACTATACACTNCACTATACACTACTATACACTACACTACATTACTAAACACTACACACTACACTATACCATACCTGGCAACCCATCACGGTTTACCCCGTATTCTTGTACGGGGAAGTTTAGTTTTCAGGTCATAAGGGGCACGGGTGACCAATAAGGTCTGAATTGGTCTGTAATAATGCAGGGGCACTGATAAGGGGTTGACAGCTATGGGAACGCCGCTGGGTGATGGACTCAAACCTGATTTTAATTGACACGCGGGGCGACAATGATCGGAGGTCTCCAAAGACAAAGATCCCCGTATAGCCTACAGCAGGCTGTTGGGCAAGTGCTGTTAGTGAGCACCTATTAAGGACAGCGCGGCGCACGAGGGGTGGGTGGCCAGCACCACGCCCGGCCGCCTTTGTTTCCCCAATGCTCAGTTTACGGATGAGTCGACCTAGGAGAGGCCCGGACAAGCTCAAATATTTGCTGTCACTGTTATTGGTCGTGAGCGGGAATCAAACGCTACAAACCTCTACACGACTGCTCGCCATAACACAACGACAGAGATCCTCCGTGTAGCCTTAACAGACTGTAGGGGCAAGTGCTGTTAGCGAGCACCTATGAAAGCTGGCATGGCCCACGAGGGGTGGGTGGCCAGCAGCACGCCCGACCGCCTTTGTCTCCCCAGTGGCGATGTTTACACACCGCACCAGGTACTCATTTGAGGCCGAGTCGACCTAGGGGAGACCCAGGATCAGTTCGGATAATCGTCGCTGGTGTTGGCCGCGAGCGGGAATCGAATTATCGTCACCGAGTTCGTAGCGCAGCATGCTGACCACTACACCCACCGCTCCCACAAAGACAAAAGAACCCCCGTATAGCCTTAACAGACTGCAGGAGCAAGTGCCGTTAGCGAGCACACACACACACGCACATAAAGCGACGCACACTCTCACACTCATTCGCTCACCACCCCCACCCCAACCATCACCCGCCCACCCGCCATCACGTCCAGCGAGCGATTCGCGTCAACCCCCGACGGAGCCGGCCCCATCGGGCTGAGCCACGGCCGAGGAGCCGGGGGGGGGGGGGCGGCGCTTACGCACGACCCGTGACGCGCGCTGCGCCACTCGCGGGAGCCGCGCGTGACGCGGGGGGCCCTCTCCACGTCCCCACGGCGTGGCCCAGACGCCGCCTGCTCCCGCCGCCTCCGGCTAAGGTTGCAACGCGCGCCCCAATTATAGCCGCGACCTCCGCCTGACTCCCGCTCACCTCAGAGAGCGGCGGGCTGCTGGGCGGCGGTGGTGGCCGACCTCACGCGCCCCCCCGGCGTGCGCGCGTGTGCGGCTGTGAGTCGTGTGTTATGGGGAGCGGTGGTGTAGCGGTCAGCGCTACGCCGCGCTATGAACCCGGCGACCCGGGTTGGATTCCCGCTCACGGCCAACATCGGTGACGATTATCTGAACCGATACTGGGCCTCTCCTCGGTCGACTCAGCCTCAAATGAGTACCTGGTGCGGTGTGTAAACATCGTCACCGGGGAGACAAAGTCGGCCGGGCGTGGTGTTGGCCACCCACCCCTCGTGTGCCGTGCAAGTGAAGAGTCAACAGTCAGGCTGTATTGATTTGTACTGCGTGGAATCCGATGAGCTTCAAAACTCGTTTTCACAGATGTCCAGTTGGGGCCTGGGTTTGTATTTTCGCGATGTAACCCGCAAAAAAACTCTTCATTCTGGATGAGGGATTTCTTTTTTTGCGCGTGCGTGTGCATTAGCTGGAAAGCATCTGACGCACGTATTTGGGCATTCGACGTCTCCGCCAGCGGCCACGGCGCTTCTCTCCGCTGCTGGATGGCGGCCTCCCCGAGCCGCCACGCGGATTCAACGGCTCCCGTCTCCCTCCGCGTGGAGGCCACCATTCGCTCTCGCCACGCGGCGCAGTTCCGCTTATCCCGAGCGCCGTTGTTGTTGTTGCTGCTGGTGTCGTGGTCGTCGCCGCGTCGCACGTTAACACGCGGTGAGGAAAGGCGGCGACTCCGTCGCGAGCGCTGGAGTCGCCCGGTCACCGGCCGGGCGGTGACGCACGCTCGGCCCGGTTGCAGGTGCGGTGTTTTTTTCCCGTTTCACAACAACAGCGCCGATGCCGACGCCACCGCCGCCGGTGTCAGGACTCGGAGAAAATACAACAACCTCCCCCCCACGCCACCCCCCTCACGNCCCCCCCCCAAATGCCTCCCCCCCACGCATGGCAACAGCAACTCCCTCGCTGCGGTCACCAAGGGGGAATTAACATCGCGGCAAATATGACGCACATTCATCAAGTGGCTGGAAAAATAATAAACGACATTTGATCTCCGCGCAGGTTTTCGGGTCGCATTGCCGCCGCCGCCGCGTCGTTCGGCAACGTGCCTCCGACGTTTCGCTCCACGCGCCGCGACCTTTGCGGGAACTCGACTTGAATGTTGCGTTCCGTCAGACCGCGGGGCTTTCCCCAACGAATGCCATCACGGAATATTACGCGGCGGCAGCAGCAGCAGTTAATTATTACAGAATAATAAATCTCCACAAAGACTCGGCACTCCTGCGCCGAGTTAGGAGGAGTGCTCCTGCCAATAACACCCAGAAAGCCAGTGAGAATTCTGCCGAATAAAAACATCACCGCGCCGCTACGTGCACGAAACTCTCCGGCACGTGCCGCGACAGGAACTGCTGCAAGATCCGACGCCGCGTCCATCCGGTGCCCATCGAGTAGCATTGGCTTCCAAACGGACGCGTGAATAAGAAGGCCGCCCTCATTACGCACACAAAACGCTCGCCGCAAATCAACCGCGGTAGTTCGCTGATCTCGTCAAGGAGCATAAACCACCATCACACGACAAAGATCCCCAATATAGCCTGAACAGACTGTAGGGGCAAGTGCTGTTAAGCGAGCAGCTGTGAAGGCCGGAACGGCACGAGAGTGGGTGGGTGGCCAGCACCACGCCCAACCGCCTTTGTCTCCCTAGTGGCGAGCACAAACCACCATCACGCGAACTCCCCCAGACCACAACGCAAGCAGGACGGCTGCTTGCGTTGTGGCCGAAACGTCGTGAGAATTTGTATTATGTTTTATATTTCCCTTCTACGTGACTTTACCGAACGAACCAAGAATATGAATCCCTGCAGTCACGAAAGATTTAAATCGAAAATAAAATCCCCCCAGACCTCCGATTAGCACGGTTGGCTACGTACGGCGCAAAAGAAGTTGAACGTAGTACCGACGACTCCTTTTCAGGCAGCTCCTGCCAAGCTTTGTGCACTAGGGGCGTGGCGAGGCCAACACGCACACATTCCATAAGGCCGACCGCGGCTGATGAGATCCAGAGGGTCGCTGCCAGTCTGCAGAGCAGCAGAGGGCCTCAAGCGCCGGGTGGCAGACCGGGCAGAGGAGGTAGCAAAAGGCTTCAGGGCCGGGGGTTGAACCGGGTTCACTCACCTCATCTGGCCGGCCATGTGGCTTGGTCACGGTCGGCAGACTCGGACGTCCGGGTCTGCCGATCTTCCGCCACTGCCTCTTCCCTCCTGCCAAAAACGCAGCGGCGCACAAAGGGGAAACGAATCAATGACGGATCGACGCTATTGTGCGTGCACGTGTGTGTGTGTGTCGGACGCCCTACTTCCACCGGACACGGGGAAAACAAATGAAATTGTCCGGTAAATGAACGCGCCGATGTATGTGTGGGCCCCGCGCACACCGCTGCATTGAAAGGACGAGCCACACGCGCCGGACGTGCTGGTTGCATCATCAGGCAATTTCCCAATGATGATGATGATGCCGACGATTGTAACTTACCGGCGAAACGTCGGTACCTGGATCGTTGAGCGCGTTTGGATCGCTCCTCCGCACGGCGTGGCGGTGCTCAAACAATCATAATAAATCGGCGCGCGTGTTCACGTCACAACTGTGTTCATGAGGCCGTCGGGCGGTGGATTGCGTACGACAAAACAACAAAACAAAGATCCCCAATATAGCCTGAACAGACTGTAGGGGCAAGTGCTGTTAGCGAGCACCTATGAAGGCCGGAACGGCACGAGAGTGGATGGGTGGCCAGCACCACGCCCAACCATATTTGTCTCCCCAGTGGCGATGTTTACACACCACACCGGGTACTCATTTAAGGCTAAATCAACCTAAATGATGCCCAGGACCGGTTCAGATATTTGCCAACGGTGTCGGCCGTGAGCAGGAATCGAACTCGGGTCGCCGGGTTCGTAGCGTAACGTGCTAACCGCTACACTAACGCTCCCCACGACACACACAGACACACACACAACACACGCACCACACACACAGTTACACAGACACACACAGACACACACACAGACACACACAGACACAACACAGACACAACACACAGAAGACACACACACAACACACGCACCACACACACACAATCACACAGACACACACAGACACACACACACAGACACACACACACACACACACACACACAAGCGCGCACGGCATTGCACTCACGCAGCAAACCGTGACCTCGAAATAATCGATACGTGAATCACGATAACATTGGCGGCCAGGGCCTCCGACGTGCTGCAATCAATGAGGGTTTCCGCGTCCCAGGGCGAACCTCGGCCTGAAGTGAGCAACGCCGGTGTGGTGAATCCGTGACTTCATCGGCACTGGACAGCCACCCTTGCGACACGTGCGCGTGCGGCCTCACGTGCCGATTCACTCGCGGGGAGAGGGCCTCCCCCCCCCCCCCAGCGGCAAGCGTGCGGGTCGGGGCAAGTTACATTTGAGCATCCTCCGCACGCGTTGGTCGGCGCGGGTTGGCGAAGGCGGGGAGCATGGACGTCGGAGCGCGGTGCAGTACAGCATCTCGCCATGGTGGGCGAGATGCTAACCACCTCGCGTGGTACACAGGAGGTCGTGGGTTCGATCCCTACCCTGCAGCTGTATATTTGTAGTTTGCGTGTCTCTCTCTCTCCGTGGTCGCGTGGATTTTTCTCCCGGTCCTCCGGTTTTTCCACGTTTAGAATCAACGTCGCCGCGCGTTCAGAGCATTCGGCTGCTAGAAATGTCCACGTGATAAGCCCCACCCGCTGAGCTGACAAATGGTCGCTTCTGAACTAAAGCTGCAAAGTTCGGTGGGCCTTGCCTGGCAAAATAAAAAACATCTCGATTTCAAGCTTTCGTGACTGCAGGAATCCATACTCTTTGGTTCTTTCGGTAAAGTCACGTGGGTAAAAATAAAATAAAATCAAACAAATCACGACGTTTCAAACAGGCCTGATGAGGCCTGATTACGACCGCTTGTGTTGCGATCGAAATGCCGTGATTTGTTTTATTTGATTTCTAACCACGTGACTTTACCAAAGTAAAAAATAGTTTCGTTTTAGTTTCTATGCACTTCATCACGTGCCGGTCACTCGCCCGTTCAATCGCTACCCAGGGCCAAGGTTAAATGGGGGGCCTGCGTCTTGCATGGCTTGTTGTGTGTATGCACATACACGTGTCTGCACATACATGTGTCTGCACATATATGTGTCTGCACATACGTGTGTCTGCACATACGTGTGTCTGCACATATATGTGCCGGGCATGACACTGGGGATGGGGTAGATGGGGGGGAGGGAAGCTGTTGCCGCACTGCGTCACGAACCGGCGACCCGAGTTAGATTCCCAACATCGGTGACGAAAACTGAACCGGTCCCGGGCCTCTCCCGGTGTTCGACTCGGCCTCATGAACACCCCGGTGCGGTCTCATAAACATCGGCGCTGGGGAGACAAAGGTGGCCGAGCGTGGCGCTGGGCCGCCCCTCGTGTGCCACGTCGGCCTGGACAGGTGCTTGCTAACGGCGCTTGTCCCGACAGTCGGTATGAGAAGGTCTATCAGGGGCATGTTGATCTTCGTGTGCGTTTCTTTTTACCGGGTTTGTAGTCGGAGTCTTCGCTACAGCTCGAGTAGCTGCCCCTCTTCATCCTGGTCTGCGCATCGCAGACAAACGCACGCACGCACGCACACACACGCACACACGCACACACACACAAGAGGTTGTTAGGCAAAACCAAAGTGCGCAGAAGTGTCCCACAAGTCGCCGCTCGGCGTCACCGGTGACATTGATCATCGCGACCGCGCCAGGGCCGGTGCACACAAGTACGCTGCGTGTGCGTGGACAGGGTTGAGTGGGGTGACGGTCGCGTAGCGGTTAACGCGCTGCGCTACGAACCCGGCGACCCATTTTGACTCCCGCTCACGGCCGACAAGGGTGGCGATTATCCGAACCGGTCCTGGCCTCCGCTAGGTCGACTCAGCCTCAGATGAGTACCTGGTGCGGTGTGTAGTAAACATCGCCACTGGGAGACAAAGGCGGCCGGCGTGGTGCTAGCCACCCACCCCTGGTGTACCGTGCCGGCCTTCATAGGTGCTGCTCGCTAACAGCACTTGCCCCAACAGTCTGTTAACACGTTAGAGCGGTTCTTTGCCTCTGTGTATACTGCTGGGCAAAAGCCTCTCCAAGCCGTATCGGTAAAGCGGGTTGTGTGACCATACTTCACTAAACTGGTCAGTCAGCGCACGCTGGTGTCTGTATGTTCAACTTCGCGGGGCCCCAGAACCGGCAGGTATCACTCATCACTGGTCTGGTGTCCAGTGTGTTGTCCCATCAGCACGGTTGGCTAGAGACGGTGCGAAGGAAGTTGAACGTACATACTACACTATACTACTCTACACTACGCTATATACTACACTATACACTACTATATAAAAAACTACACTATACACTACTATACACTACACTATACACTACTATACACTACACACTACACTACACACTACATTACTCTACACTACACACACTACGCTATATACGTCACCATACACTACTATACTACTATACACTACACTATACACTACACTATACACTACATACACGACACTACTATACGTTACGCTACACACACTACGCTATAGACTACACTATACAATACTATACACTACTATACACACACTACACTACACATTACACTACTGTACACTACACATACTACGCTATATACTACACTATACACTACTACACTACACACACTACATTATACACTACTATACCCTACACTACACACGCTATACAATACGCTATACAATACGCTGTACACTACACCATACTAAATTGAAAACCCATTTCTTTAGAACTGCTCTTTGTCGTTAGTTTGCTGTCCATCCCCGCCCACCCACACCTCCGGTGAGCACGGCTGGTTCCGTACGGTGCGGAATCATTTCAACTTGCAAACATTCACGTCTCCTGCGACAGACACAGAGACACACACGCATGCACACGCACGCACGTAGGTGCGTGCGTGTGCGCGCGACCGGGGAATCGAATCTCAGTTCGTCAGATCCATCGCAGCTTCCCTCGCGTTGGCATCAATTGTCGTGAGCGGCGTCAGCACGATCGCGCGGGAGTCATGGAAATGTTCTCCGTGGGGATGATGCCCGTGCCTCACGAGAAGCCTTCGGCGTGGCAAGAAGACCGGCGGTTGTGGAGGTGCCGCAGGGTGGTGATGGGTGTAGAGTGGTGATGGTGTAGCGTGGTGATGGGTGTAGGGTGGTTATGGGTGTAGAGTGGTGATGGTGTAGAGTGGTTATGGTGTAGCGTGGTGATGGTGTAGCGTGGTGATGGTGTAGAGTGATTATGGGTGTAGCGTGGTTATGGGTGTAGAGTGGTAATGGGTGTAGAGTGGTTATGGGTGAAGAGTGGTGATGGGTGTAGAGTGGTTATGGGTGTAGAGTGGTGATGGTGTAGAGTGGTTATGGGTGTAGAGTGGTGATGGGTGTAGAGTGGTTATGGGTGTAGAGTGGTGATGGGTGTAGAGTGGTTATGGGTGTAGAGTGGTTATGGGTGTAGAGTGGTGATGGGTGTAGCGTGGTTATGGGTGTAGAGTGGTTATGGGTGTAGAGTGGTTATGGTGTAGAGTGCTAATGGGTGTAGAGTGGTTATGGTGTAGAGTGGTTATGGGTGTAGGGTGGTTATGGTGTAGAGTGGTTATAGATGTAGAGTGGTTATGGTGTAGAGTGGTTATGGGTGTAGAGTGGTGATGGGTGTAGAGTGGTTATGGGTGTAGAGTGGTTATGGTGTAGAGTGGTTATGGGTGTAGAGTGGTTATGGGTGTAGAGTGGTTATGGTGTAGAGTGGTTATGGGTGTAGAGTGGTGATGGGTGTAGAGTGGTGATGGGTGTAGAGTGGTTATGGGTGTAGCGTGGTGATGGTGTAGAGTGGTGATGGGTGTAGCGTGGTTATGGGTGTAGAGTGGTTATGGGTGTAGAGTGGTTATGGGTGTAGCGTGGTTATGGTGTAGCGTGGTGATGGGTGTAGAGTGGTTATGGTGTAGAGTGGTGATGGGTGTAGAGTGGTAATGGTGTAGAGTGGTTATGGTGTAGAGTGGTTATGGGTGCAGCGTGGTTATGGGTGCAGCGTGGTGATGGTGTAGAGTGGTTATGGGTGTAGAGTGGTTATGGTGTAGAGTGGTTATGGGTGCAGCGTGGTTATGGGTGTAGCGTGGTGATGGGTGTAGAGTGGTGATGGGTGTAGAGTGGTTATGGTGTAGAGTGGTTATGGGTGTAGAGTGGTGATGGGTGTAGAGTGGTTATGGTGTAGAGTGGTGATGGTGTAGAGTGGTTATGGGTGCAGAGTGGTGATGGTGTAGAGTGGTTATGGGTGTAGAGTGGTGATGGGTGTAGAGTGGTTATGGGTGCAGGGCACAGCGGCCCCTCGGTTAACGGCCACATCGGGTTCACGACTTTTGCGGTGAACGTTTCGCCTCCCAAAGAGCACCCCCACGGTTTCGAGTGACGTTGACGTTTCGATGTCACGGTCACGTGTTTACGTCACATGCGCACGTGGGGTGCACCGATTTCGGCCAATCCGAGCGCTCGTGAGTGGGGGGCTGAGCCGCGCCCCTCGGCCAATCGGTGACGCATATGGCCGAGCGGTTTAGACCTCAACTGGCTTTGTTTAATATTCTACGTGTTCTGTCTTTGGGCAGTGGAGAAACAGCTCTCTTGCTGACCAGGTAACATTTGTTTTAACTTATTATTTACAACTTATAAGTGAATTCGATTGACGGTTATTTATGGTAGTTGTCGGATTAAAAAAACCAAAACGTTAACCGGCGGACTTGCTGTCCCCAGGAAAGCTTCACGACCCAGTCTCTAAATCTCGAGTCAGGAGGATGCTGCCACAGTTTGGCAGTAAGTTGGGGGCACGTCTCAGCACCACAGGGGATCGTTTGGCCAACACCAAGGTCACACGGCTACGGCGGGAAGCGTGTGAACCCCCCCCCCCCCCCCACGTGCACAGAGAGAACTCCCGCACGCAGAGGGCGGCACCCAAGTCTCCACCAATTCCTGCGGAGGGAGCTGGTAGGAACGTTGGGTTGCTCGGTCAATGGCCAGGGTCAACGGCGGCGTGGTGTATCCCGCAAATATGGGCGACTGTGAGGGCGGGCACAAGCCGGCGTGAGTAGGTTAAACGTTGAGTTTTATGGCACCAGGGGTGACCAGCCCCTCCCCACCTCCCCACCCAGCCCCTCCCCACCCTCCCCACCCAGCCCCTCCCTGCACGACGGACACAATAATCCCCTGTGGGCTGGTGTAACCAGGAGGTTCCTACCAGTACTAGTGCACGTTCAGAAACACGCACAGGGTTAGATACGAAGTGATGAGATATGAAGGCCTCGTGTACGGTATGCTGACATGAATGGTTATCGCGGTCGTAACGTTCGACGGTACGGCAAGGAGCGCACTAAACCCCCGCCTCCCCCAATACCTTGCGCCAATAAATGTGCGAACAAAATAAAACAACCTGTCAATCAATACTCAGTGGATCTCGTAAAACGGCGAGCATCCCATCACAAGCGGCTCAGAGGAAGAACGGGCAGCTTCACAACTCAAGGACGCAATATGCAACGCCATAACTGGAGGTGACCCAGCTGATCATCACCTCTCACCGAGGGGTTGATAAACGAATAACCACTTAGCGGAGAAGTCTACAGCGGTTGTTCCATGGGTGGACTCACCCCACCACCACGCGGCGTCCACCACTCACATAGGGCTGTGAACGAGGAGTAAACAGCGGAGTCTGCGTGTCGCTCTCTCTCTCATCATCCTGACCCTGACGCCTGCTGTATATTTGGATTTTGCAGTATCTCTCATCATCATGACGGTGGCTAGGAGATGTTAACGACCTCCCCTCGTACACAGGAGGACGTGGGTTCAATCCCACTCTTGAGCCTGTCAGGGTCTCTCTCTCCGTGGTCGTGTGGATTTTTCTCCGGGTCCTTCGGTTTTCCCCTCCACATTTACAAACGTGCGATTCGAATATTTGCCTTCTGTGTGTGTCCACGTGATAAGGCACTTCGTTGAGCTGTCATTTTGAAAGCCAGGTCCTTTAATTAAAAAAAGAACTACATCACTCATGGGCCTTAACTGGTAGAATAAAAATAAAATACTGTTCGTTGATAATTGTTTTTTTACCCTTTTATCTGGCAACAAAACTGACATCTTTTTTACAAGGAGTCATGTTTGCATTGACCACAATACCTGCGGTCGGAATGTAAACAAAAAACACAACTCTGCTTATGTATGCACTGTCCTTGAAATTGATTGGTCCACACCCGAGACAGCTTTCCTTAGAGCTTAGTCTCACATGGTGTTGGACCAGATGACGCCAAAAGGCGCACAACTCAAAGACAGGTTCTTTCGGTAAAGTCACGTAGGTATAAAATAAAATAAATCACGACGTTTCTTAGGGCGCAACACGAGCGTCCACATCAGGTGATGGACGCTTGTGTTGCGCCCGAAACGTCGTGATTTATTTCATTTTCTACCCACGACTTTACCGAAAGAACAAGAGTATGGATCCTCAGTCACGAAAGCTTTAAATCGAGATTAGTTCCATACGGTTTCAGCAGATCTCTACAAACGAGCTACTTAAACCCTTTCGAGGGCCTTGAAGCCAAGAAAACTTTAAATATGATCCTGTATTTTGCTGGAAGCTAATCTGCCCATGCAGCCTGGAACTGCCTCCCTTTGCCTCCTGCACTGCCGTTGTAATCCCTTTCAAGTCCAGCCTTCACTTTCCAATCCTCCTCTGCCGATGACCGAATGTCAAGTCACCACCACCACCACCTTGTGACGCTCCTCCCTCCATCAGCTCCGCCCACGACCAGGTAGCCCCGCCCACTGACCAAGTAGCCCCTCCCACTGACCAGGTAGCCCCTCCCACCGACCAGGTAGCCCTCCCACTGATCAGGTAGCCCCGCCCACTGACCAGGTAGCCCCGCCCACTACCAGGTAGCCCCGCCCACTGACCAGGTAGCCCGCCCACTACCAGGTAGCCCCGCCCACTACCAGGAGCCCCGCCCACTACCAGGTAGCCCGCCCACTGACCAGGTAGCCCCGCCCGCTGACCAGGTAGCCCCGCCCGCTGACCAGGTAGCCCGCCCACTGACCAGGAGCCCCGCCCACTGCCAGGTAGCCCCCACTGACCAGGTAGCCCCGCCCACTAACCAGGTAGCCCCGCCTAACCAGGTAGCCCTCCCACTGACCAGGTAGCCCCCACTGACCAGGTAGCCCGCCCACTGACCAGGTAGCCCCGCCACTGACCAGGTAGCCCCCCACTGACCAGGTAGCCCCCACTGACCAGGTAGCCCGCCCACTGACCAGGTAGCCCCGCCCACTGACCAGGTAGCCCCGCCCACTGACCAGGTAGCCCCGCCCTCTACGCCGCATTGGCTGGACATGTGCTAAGAAGAGCTGCAGAGCTCATCGGATTCCTCCTCCTGCAGTCTAAATAAGGAGATTGTGATGGGCCCGAAAATTACCAAAAATAATTGGAATGTCCCAACCAAGTCGAGGCGTTTGGCATCCCACCGGGATTCTTGCACCCAGCGTTGAACGCGGTGGTTCTTTCTGGAAATACTTTGCGTTTTTCCTGGATTTTTCTGTTGCGTGTAGTCACTTTAGATGTTTCTTGTTCACGTTTTTGTTTGTTGCGGTTGCGCCCGCGTCAAGAGCCGCATGGCTCACAGGGTTATTACTCACACATTAACTGAAAAAACTGAAAAGAACTGAAAGACGAGAGAGAAACGGAGCGACTAATAAAATCCCTCCGACAAGTGCTGCCGAGAGCGCCAGCCCCTGCGACTGGACGGCTACCCCCCAGATGCCCCACAAACAAAACTGCCGGCCACGGCGTCGTTGAATCTTGAGTGGCCACTTCTTACGCAACGCGAAACATCCACAACGCTCACGGCCGCTCCACGCAATGGCAGATCGAGTCTTCACGTAGCGTTGTTTTTGTTTGGCTTTGCCGGTCACTGGAAGTGGCCCCCGCCTCATGCGATCTCAGAATCTGACAAAGATCCCCCGTGTAGCCTCAACATACCGTTGGGGCAAGTGCTGTTAGCGAGCACCTCTAAGGACGAATGGCACACAATGTGTGACCAGCACCACGCCCGACCGCCTTTGTCTTCCTAGTGGTGATGTTTACACGACGCACCATGTACTCATTTGAGGCTCAGTGTACCTAGGGGAGGCCCAGAACAGGTTCGGAAATCGTCATGGTGCTGGCCGTGAGCGGGAATCGAACTCGGATCGCCGGTTCGTAGCGCGCACGACCACAGANGTGGGGTGACATGTGTGCAAGAGGGCACAGCACACCATNGTGGTACGGTTTCACATTCAACTGGGTAGAGCCCCAGTGGGCTACACGTGACTTTTTATTACACGCTTTGTATTAACTCACTGTCTGTTGTTGTCGTATCCTCAAATCTTGTAACTACATTTTAACCCACTTCCCAATGTGGTATCGACTGCAGACTTGTATACTTATGTCAGACTGATGACAATATATATTCTATCATTAAAAAAAATAAATATTTATAAACATCATTTTTTTATATGTTATGTTTCGGCTTGGGTCTAATTGTCCACGGTCAACTGACGTTGCTGTAATTGCCACGGTCCCTTACGTTGTGGCAAGCTTCGGGGCCACTTCATGGAGTCGTGGAGTTCTTCCATTACTAGTACATTTCATTAAAGCGTGTTTTTTTAAAGTTGTTTTTAACTATTACTTATTGTCTTTGTGCTGACGGACACAGCGTGGGATGAAAAGGGCCGTGCCCCCCACCCACCCACGCTTCTAACATCTGATATTTGTTTAACAGGCGTGACCCCCTCCCTGCTGATGACACTCAGAGGGTCAAAATCCAGCGCAGGCTGTCGCTTGCTTGAGCCAAACGAACGCTGCGACGAAACATTCGTCCAGGAGGCCCCCATTTGGCCGGCGTACAAGAAGACCGCGTGCCTGTGCGGGGTGGAAGACACTGGCTTGCGTTTCCTCATCCGTTCCATCATTTCTGTCGCCGGCCACGGTGACTCCTCGAGCGAGCAGCTAACTCGGGTCGTGGTGACACGGCGGTGGTACGGTACGATACTGTACGGTACTGTATGTACTACGTCATGCGGTGTACTACGTCGTGCGATGCTACGTCATGCGGTGTACTACGTCGTGCAATAATATACCGTACGGCAATCTATGTACTACGTCGCGCGTACTACATTGTACGGTAATACATCGTAGAGTACTAAGTCCTGGGGTACAGCGTACGGTACTACAGCGTACGATACTACGTCGTCGTGAAATACGACATCCACAATCACTGTGCCGCGCATCGTTAAAAATATTTGTAGCGCCGCGGTTATCGTTGCTCATTTTTACTTTGACAGATTTACTTCATTGGCGAATTAAGTTGTCTGCGCAATAACATTATTTACTCGTTACACTCGTTACGCATTAAAGAAATGTCCTCAAGTCGAAATTTCCTGTGAGCAAACGGCGGCGTTGGGACCTTTGTGACCTCTGCGTGAAAGGCGGAGTTCAACTTTAAAGGTCTTTTAGAAAGACAAAAAAGAACTGTAAATTATTGTTATTTTCATAGAGTTTGTCATTTGCCGACTACATTTAGTAATGTCTGCAAATGGGCAGCATTGTCAGGGTTATAGACGCACGCATTGTCATGATTAGAAGACTTATGGCACGTAAACTGCACTTAATGACCTTTGCATTCTTTTTTCATACCAGAAGTCCAGAATATCCCCCAAAAAACTAGACAAGAATGTGAAATGGCACCACAAATTTACGGGAAACTGATCATCACAATAACGTCCGTCACGTGGTGACATTTGGTATCACATCGATACAATTATATTTCGGCACCCTAAACTAAGAATAACTTTGACCATTCTTTGTAAACAAATGCCCAATTCTACCGCCGAATGTGATGCTGCATCGGCGCCGCGGCTTCAAACCGAGAGCAGCCCACTGAAGCGGACGTCACAGAACTACCTTCGAGATCCCCACCACACCCACCCACACGACGTGGATCCGTACGACGTAGTACCGTACGATACCATGATATGCGGTACTATACCATACGGTACTACAGCCGAAGAGCAGCCCCCTCCACGATGGACGGTCTCTCACCCAAGCGGCCCGTCGTGATGAACACGTCCAAGACTCGCGCACTGCAGGGCACAGTGCGCTCTGGCCCCAGCGGACGGGGCTACTACGCAACGCAGCCTTCCTCAAAACCTCCTCCGCCGTTGGTTAATTGCACCACGGGCGGCGGGGGTGGGGGCAACACGCACACGGGCAGGTAAAAAAACAGGTAAACATCGGCGGGATAAGATAATGGGGTAACGATCGCGAGATTCAATAACGCTTGGCTCGGGAAAGGAAACAAAAAAGCACGGCGGCCTTGACACGAACACACGTGCCGGCTCTCTCACCAAACGCCCCTCGGTTTGGACTTACAGACGGCCGGGAAAAGCAGCAGCAACAGCAATAATAACAATGCGGTTGGAAGGTGCATGATATTTGACGAACATAAATGAAGGTGATTCTTGGTGTCGTGGAGGGGTTTGGAGAACCAGGCAGAGGAGAACAGGGAGGTGTGGAACTCCTGGGGTAAAACTAAACTTAGCAGGTAAGGGGCCGTCCATAAATGACGTCATGCGATTTTGAACGATTTTTGNCCCCCCCCCTTCGTCACACGGCATCACAAAAAGTCAGACCCCCCCTCAAATATGACGTCACAAAGCTCTGCCTCCCACCCCCCAAAAACATGCTTCAAATCGCTTTAAACTATTGTCATTGTAGTGCGTATTTAATGTGGCGCTGCACTCTGATGTTGTAGGAGAAAACATTTATTAAAAAGTCGATTTAATTAAGTAGAACGTGTTGTCTATATTTATTTAAAGTTGCGCGTTTTGATGTGACGTCACATTTCTAAACCCCCCCCCCCTTGTCACACATCGTCACAAATGTCTGANCCCCCCCCCCCCCCAGGTGCGTGACGTAATTTATGGACGGCCCTAAGGCCCCACTGATCAGCTATTGTAGCTGTTCGTCAGAAGCGACGTTACCATCACAAACGACAGCTCAACGAAGTGGCCCATCATCATCATCACACGTGTATATTTATAGCACGCAGTGCGATAAGCACGACGCAGATTCAAACGCGATCCACTGCTGGAAGAAACGCTCCCCAAGCTTCGATTTAAAGCTTTCGTGACTGCAGGAATTCATATTCTTGGTTCTTTCGGTAAACTCAAGCAGCAGCCAACTACTCGAAACACGTGACGCTGATTCTAAATGTCTAAATGCTGGCAAGTGCAACGCAGACTCGTCGATATAATCGATTCCCACGCTCGTGCGATGAGTTTCTCGATTCGCTGCCCCGCTTGAACCACAACACGTCAATGATCTCGTCCAGCAGCATAAACCAACCTGCCACGCAAACTCCGGTCATCGACTCGCAGCAGCAGCAGCGTCGGCGGCGTTTGGTTAACCATCAGACAAAGACGGCGGTCACCGCATCGCGCGGCGCTTTCAGATGCGCTTTTGCGGCCGTCTGGAACGCTCTTCTGATATTAGGAAGCCGCTGGAGCCGTGCACTTTCAAATAATCATCGAGACTGAAAACACATTTCTTTAGAACTGCTTTTTGTGTTTAGTTTCCTTACCCCGCCACCTGGATAAGCACGGTTGGTTACGTACGGTGCGAAAGAAGTTCAGCACGTGCTTTTGTACACTGTTGTACAACATTAAAAATCCGCTGCTGGATGAAAGCCTCCGCAAGCCGTAGCCAGCGCTCTCGTGGTCTAGCAACGAAACATTCCACCCAGCACCTGGCACACACACGAGCCAATTTCATCGCTCCATCTCTGCAGCGGACGTGTTGCCTCCGGGGCCACGCGCTCCGAGGCTGGCGCCGTGGTAAAGTCTCGGCAGGAGAGGAGCCTCCTAGCAACGTGTTCCTGCACGAGCCCACCGGGCGCCACGGTGACTAGGCGTCAACTACCTCGCCTGGTGTACAGGAGGTCGTGGGTTCGACCCTGACGCCTGCTGTATATTTAGATCTAGATTGGAAGCTTTGTATGTATATTTGGAGTTTGTGTGTCTCTCTCTCTCATCATGATCACAGTGGCCAGGAGATGTCAACTACCTCGCCTGGTATGCAGGAGGTCGTGGGTCCGATCCCGACCCTGACGCCTGCTGTATATTTTGAATTTGCGTGTCTCTCTCTCTCATCATCACAGTAGCCAGGAGAT
This sequence comes from Lethenteron camtschaticum, assembly GCA_018977245.1. Taxonomy (NCBI): domain Eukaryota; kingdom Metazoa; phylum Chordata; class Hyperoartia; order Petromyzontiformes; family Petromyzontidae; genus Lethenteron; species Lethenteron camtschaticum. The sequence goes on from MU249630.1 coordinate 1,474,088, forward strand.
GTTAACTACCTCGTCTGGTACGCAGGAGGTTGTGGGTTCGATCCCCACCCGACGATGCCTGCTGCTGTATATTTGGAGTTTGCGTGTCTCTCTCTCTCCCGTGGTCGCGTGGATTTTTCTCCGGGTCCTCCGGTCTTTCCCTCCTCATTTAGAATCAACGTCACACGTTCAGAGTATGCGGCTGCTATGAATCTCCACACGACGATAAGCCACTTCGTTGGGCTATCATTTGTGGCAGCCTGAAAAAGAGCTACAAAGCTCAGTGGGCCTTCCCTGCGAAAATAAAAACAGTTCTAGTTCAGTTAGTAATGTCCTCCGGTGTCAGTCTTTTGCGTGCCTCATTTGCGCTTGTTATCAAATGCAAAGTGTTCCTCCTCTGCCTGCATCTGATTGCGATTATAATCACGGCGATGGATTGCGTCTTCTCTCGACACAAAGCCCTATATGCCGGGGGGGTGAGGGCCTCTCTCGCATCCCCCCCCCCCCCCCCGTGGCAGCTGTCCCTGTGTGGCTACAAGGTGACACGGGGCGCCTTGGCCCGCGAGACGGGCATCAGTCCGCCAGCAGGAGGCCCGCCCGATGGTGCGTCTCGTCCCCGCTTCTCCTTCGCGCGCTTTTGTCGATTCTCGTTAGGCGCACCCGCTGCGTTTCTTTTTGATACCGATCATCCGCGCATCACAGCCAAACGTGCGCGTTTACTCAGAACGGAGCGAATCTCCCGCCCCCCCCCCCCCCGCAGCACGATGGATTGCGACGCATCACGAGGGCAACGTTTACCAGCCCGCCGTCCATTGCTGTCGCTTTTGTATATTTTAGATTTTATTTTATTCAATTTTAACATACTTTAGCTCCTTAGTATTAGTTAGACTTAGTACCTTTAGTATAGTTAGACTTGTACACCACTTATTTAAGATTAAGATTCCTATATGTTGAATGTATGCACCTTCCTGCCAAAGTAAATTCCTTGTCTGTGCGAACTTTCATGGCGAATAAAACCCTTTCTGATTCTGATTGTGGTAGAAACGCCGCAACGTCCTGGCGTTCGGAAAACGAGACGTGGGCACGCCGTGGCAACGTCGATGAGCAACAACGCCGCACCCGTGACCCTGGAGGGTTGAGTTCGCTTCCCGGCCACTGCCAACGGCCATTCATGAGCGAGGTCTGAATCATCAGCCATGGGCAACCCCCTTCTTCGCCAAAACCGTCCTGACCGGCGCGGAGAGGTACGGTCAAGCGACCCCCACGTCGTGCGACATGGCGCGGGAAGGCGTTTAACCAGCAGTGGATTGGCGAAGGGGCTCTAAATAACAGTAATAGCAACAGTTACTTCTTGCGAATTACAATTCGCCGCAAATGGGGCACTCATTGTGGCGAAGGCCGGTGCGGTGATCTCGAGACAAAAAAAACGAACCAAGTGGGAAAAATCTCCGTTCTGTTTTCACGCTGCCTTAACAGACTGTAGGGGCAAGTGCTAATAGCGAGCACCTATGAAGGCCGGCACGGCACACAAGGGGGTGGGTGACCAACATCACGCCCGGCCGCCTTTGTCTCCCAGTGGCGATGTTTACACACTGCACCAGGTCCTCATTTGAGGCTGAGTCGACCTAGGGAAGCCCAGGACCGGTTTAGACATTCGCGCCGGTGCTGGCCGTGAGCGGAATCGAACCCGGGTTGCCGTGTTCGTAGCGCAGCGCGCTAACCACTACACCAACGCTCCCCGAAACACACACAAGTCACACACACACACACACACCACACACACACACAGCGGTGGCTAAACCACCCCGGAATGCGCCCGGTCGCGTCGGACCTCAGAAGCCAAGCAGGGTTTGAGCCTGGACGAGAGTGCTCTCGATGGACAAGCGCCGTGCATAACAGGTGCTACAGGCTCCCGCGTCTCGGCTCCCGGCTTTCGCCAACGCGCACTGACCAGCGCGGCGAAGTATGGTCAGGCAACCCGCAAGACCTGCGCGGTGTGGGGGTGGCCCTCATCCAGCAGCGGATTGACCAAGGGCTGTACACGTCACAGTGCGTTGAAGTTACGTGAATGCCAGTCAAGGTCACCCAACCTCCAAGAACCACACTCTTACAGTCTCGTCGTCACCACCATCTGGCATTAGGTCTGCCCTTTTGTCGCGGAGCTCTGTGCGAGCCTATGGGTGTCTGTGCGAGTCTATGGGTTTCTGTGCGTGTCTATGGGTCTCTGTGCGTGTCTATGGGTCTCTGTGCGAGTCTATGGGTCTCTGTGCGTGTCTATGGGTCTCTGTGCGAATCTATGGGTCTCTGTGCGAGTCTATGGGTCTCTGTGCGAGTCTATGGGTCTCTGTGCGAGTCTATGGGTCTCTGTGCGAGTCTATGGGTCTCTGTGCGAGTCTATGGGTCTCTGCGCGAATCTATGGGTCTCTGCGTAAGTCTATGTTCTGTGCGAGTCTATGGTCTCTGTGTGAGTCTATGGTCTCTGTATGAGTCTATTGGTCTCTGTGCGTGTCTATGGTCTCTGTGTGAGTCCATAGGTCTCTGTGTGAGTCTACGGGTGTCTGTGTGAGTCTATGGTCTCTGTGTGAGTCTATGGTCTCTGTGTGAGTCTATGGGTCTCTGTGAGTCTATGGTCTCTGTGCGAGCCTATGGGTCTCTGCACGAGTCTATATGTCTCTGTGTGAGTCTATGGTCTCTGTGCGAGTCGATGAGTCTCTGCACGAGTCTATATGTCTCTGTGTGAGTCTATGCATCTCTGTGCATGTCTGTGTGTCTCTGTGCGAGTCTGTGTGTCTCTGTGCGAGCCTATGGGCATCTGTGTAAACTCACGTCCACTGTGAGCGGTCCCCGACGGCTCGCCGTGCTTCGAAACCCAGGGGCCGGAATTTCGAACTCGGGACGGCGATTTGCCGTTGACACTCACTTCACGTAATCCGTACGGGTGGGTGGGGGGGTGAGAACAATCCTCGAGTTGAAGGGCTAATGACTCCATCCTTCGTGGCGTGACATTGCCGTGCAAGTCCTGGATCATCCTCCGCCGAGGGGAGGTCACACGAAGCGTGAAGCAACAGGAGGCGGCGGGCGGCGTTGGGGCGTGCCAAGGACAGCCCAAGATTCCTCCGCCGCTGCCGCCACTGCCGCTCCGTCATCGTGAACGTGGCCTCATTACGGGGACGCAAACAGTGGGATCGGGTTGCGTGAGGGCTTGGGTCCACTTCCTTGGGAAACACACGGGGGTTTATATATATGCTTCATCATAGGATCCGTCAGCGAAGGCTTACACACGTGGAAGCGCAGCTAATTTGGTCTCGCCGTTCTACGCTCCCCGTAGACCGAGTGGCCTTCACCAACCGCTTCATAGAAATACCCATTTCAAGTGGGTCGACAGTTGATGGGCTACAACGCCCCTACACCTTACGGGTATCAGCGGTGGGTGGGTGGGTGGGTTGGGCACTATTAGGGATCCTATGATCCGTCGATTGTTTCACTTGCCCTCCTCTTATCCGCTGCGGAGGAGCGCGGATTAGTTCGACCGCAACGGCTTCCGAGCCGCTTTGCTCGCCGATGAAGGAGCAAAATTTGAAAATCCGAAGAGTCGCTTGGCCCAAAAAACAAAGACTTCTTTTTTTACTGCTCTCCGCAACTCAANGGGGGGGGGGGGGATGGCGAGCTGACGGAGCACCAAAGGATGCCCTCGGATTTTGAACGTTTACACAGAAACACAGGAGGCTGTGTGGGCCAAAACTGTCGCGTGCGCGGCAAATTGACAAATATAAGCATACATAAACACGATTGGGATTCAACTTTAAAATTCGTTTTAGGAAAAAAAAATAACCGCCCTTCCCCCCCCCCCCCCCCCCAGATAAAATCACATCGGCTCCCCAACCCCATCGATAGAAAGAAGCGATAAATCGATATAAATCTGCGATAGATCGATAGAAAGCAGCGATAGATCGATAGATGTTACTGCACCTCACTCCTACACCCGCGGTTAAATTCCCTCGTCGAGGTCTGAGGGCACCACCCGCCCCCCACCCCGAGTTTGTCCCCATCCGGTTTTACCATCACCTAAAAACTAAAAATAATTTGAAAAAACACCAAGCGGCGAGAAAGTCACCCCTCGCGAGCGGAGCCAAGAGCCCTGGGAGGTAGATGCCACGCTCCCACGGGAACGCCTTCAACATGAATTGTCTTAACTTCTCAAACCGGGTGGTGATTTCACGGAAGGCGGGCGGGGGGGGGGAATACGCAAGAGGTGCAGTGAAATAAAAAAAAATTACAAAACTTTTTGGTTCTTTCGGTAAAGTCACGTAGGTATAAAATAAAATAAATCACGATGTTTCGATCGCAGCACAAGCGGGCATCCTCAGGCGGAAAAAATATAATCCAGCAGTGGATCTGCCGTATGGATTCCTGCAGTCACGAAAGCTTTAAATAAAAATTTAAACTGTTATCGTTTTAGCGGCTAAAGCCGCACTGAGCCGCTATATCGCAGCTCTTTTCAGAAGCGGCCCAGTAATCACAAATGATAACTCGACCAAGTTGGCTGATCATGCGGGAATTTCGAGCAGCAGCGAAATACTCCGAATGCAACGTTTCTAAATGTGGAGAGAGAAAAAAACACAGAGGACCCTGGAGAAAAATCCACATGACCACGGGAGAGAGACACGCAGACTCCAAATATACAGCAGGTGTCAGGGTCGGATCGAACCCACGACCTCCTGCATACCAGGCGAGGTTGTTAACATCTCCTAGCCACCGTGATGATGATGAGAGAGAGAGACACGTAGACTCCAAATATACAGCAGGTGTCAGGGTCGGGATCGAACCCACGACCTCCTGCATACCAGGCGAGGTTGTTAACATCTCCTAGCCACCGTGATGATGATGAGAGAGAGACACGTAGACTCCAAATATACAGCAGGTGTCAGGGTCGGGATCGAACCCACGACCTCCTGCATACCAGGCGAGGTTGTTAACATCTCCTAGCCACCGTGATGATGATGAGAGAGAGACACGTAGACTCCAAATATACAGCAGGTGTCAGGGTCGGGATCGAACCCACGACCTCCTGCATACCAGGCGAGGTTGTTAACATCTCCTAGCCACCGTGATGATGATGAGAGAGAGACACGTAGACTCCAAATATACAGCAGGTGTCAGGGTCGGGATCGAACCCACGACCTGCTGTAGACCAGGCGAGGTAGTTAACATCTCATCAGGGTCGGGATCGAACCCACGACCTCCTGCATACCAGGCGAGGTAGTTAACATCTCCTAGCCACCGCGATGATGATGAGAGAGAGAGACACGTAGACTCCAAATATACACAGCAGGTGTCAGGGTCGGGATCGAACCCACGACCTCCTGTAGACCAGGCGAGGTAGTTAACATCTCCTAGCCACCGTGATGAGGATGAGAGACAGACACACAGACTCTAAATATACAACAGGTGTCAGGGTCGGGATCGAACCCACGACCTCCTGCACACCAGGCGAGGTTGTTAACATCTCCTAGCCACCTTGGCACACCGCCGTGACGGCAGTGAGCGACACGGAATATTCAAACAGAGCAGCACTGTACTTCACTCACCTCTTTAAATATAGACGGGGGGGGGAAGGGGGGCGGCACACACAACCGTGTCAGATCACCGTGCTCACTGTGCGTCGCTCCTAAGATTACACCGAGATTTATTTTAAAAAGACCAAACGTACACACGCCCGCACCACACATGCATGCACACACCACACACACACACCACACACACACCACACACACACACGCACACACACACACACCACACACACCCACACGCACACAACACACGCACACACCACACACACACCACACACGCACCACACACACACCACACACACACACACACACCACACACACGCACACACCACACACACACACCACACACACCACACACACACGCACCATGCACACACTACACACACACCACACACGCACGCACCACACACACACCACACACACACACACCACACACGCCCCACACACACACCACACACACACGCACCACACACACACCACACACACACCAACACACACACACACACATACACACCACACACACACCACACACACACGTACCACACTGCCGGAACCGGTAAGCAAACGATGTTCGGGTCCCATTGCAGCCGGCCCGCCGGGCCCGGGTCATTAGCGCAACTTGCGATGCTTTTAGCTAAATCGAAGTGGACGTTCAAGAGCGGATGGGATGCAAGTTTCTCGGTGCACAGTAACGGACGCATCGATTCGCCCATCCCATGATCAGATGACCCCCCCCACCCCCCCCCCATGACTTTCAGGCATGGCCAAGCACTCATCCAGCAGTGGGTTGACATACAGGAGGTCGTGGGTTCGATCTCGACTCTGAAGCCTGCTGCTGCTGTATATTTGGAGTCTGCGTGTCTCGCTCATCATCATCACGGTGGCTAGGAGATGTTAACTACCTCGCCTGGTACACAGGAGGTCGTGTGTTCGATCCCGACTGACGCCTGCTGCTGTATATTTGGAGTTTGCGTGTCTCGCTCATCATCATCACGGTGGCTAGGAGATGTTAACTACCTCGCCTGGTACACAGGAGGTCGTGTGTTCGATCCCGACTGACGCCTGCTGCTGTATATTTGGGGTTTGTGTGTCCTCCCCGTGGTCGCGTAGATTTTTCCCCGGGTCCTTCTCATTGTCCCCCTCCAATCTAAACGTCAACACACTTTTTCTGGCATATATTCCAACGGTTTAAAGATCATTTTGGGGTGCTGATTCCAAATCTGGCATCAGTTTTTGAGATATCAAATATTGCATTTCAATAAAAACTGCAGAAGAAAAATATGAAATAAATGTAGATATCTACATAAAATGATATTATAAAACACTATCCTAAAAATACAGCACCATATTTTAACACTAAAGCAGTCACTGACTCGCAACAACTTGCAATCATAAGTGACAGAGTTTTTCGGGAATAATGAAAATGGGGTATGCCGATACCATAAATAAGTATAACCCGTAAAAACAAGTTTTTCACTATATCCTTTATATGCGTGGCAGCGAACTTAATGTAAAGGATTAAAAATATTTGCCTGTGGAGGACGCGGGGATGATCCCGCGACCTTTGGCATGGGAAGCGAGCACCATGCGCTACCGCTACGGCCTGTGGATGGGTACGCTTGGGCTCTTAACTGTGACGTTCAGCCAAAGCGATGAAGAGTTAGTTGTATTTGAATATACCTGTAAAATAATTTTTTTGCCTAAAAATAAAATTTTGAATTTTTTTTCCATTAATTGTCTGGCACAACGAGTCTGTGTGGAAAATGTCAGCTCGATTGGATCACGGGAAGTGGGTTAAAAAACGGCGAAAGATTTCAGTCCTAAGCAACACGCAAGAAGCAAGCGAACTTAATATAAAGGATTTAAAAATGAGATGTGATAGAGCAAATCTGAATCAGATTTGGAATCAGCACCCTGAAATTAGTCTAAAACAGCTGCAAAAGTCCAGGCCAGAATTTTTTTTTTTTTGTTGACCAGTGTAATGCGTCACGCGTTTAGAGTATTTGGCTGCGGGGTGACCAATGAGGTCTAAATTGTCTGTGATAAGGTAAGGGCACTGACAAGGGTTGACAGGTATGAATATGTCCCCGATAATATTAATACGTAAAAGAAACATTCAACCAAAAATCTTGAGTGATCTTCAACAGTGAAGAATGGAAGCATTTGAAACGATCGCAGCCGAGATGTTGGAGATATCTCACGTCAGGCGCTTCCTCCTCTTCTTTCGTACGGCTGCTGATGTCGTTGCAGAGATGACGACCACACTTTCACATGTCGGTGATCAAGCCAGCAGATATCCGCGTCAGGACCAAGCCGAGTGGAGCGGCCGCGATGCCTCCTCCTCCGTATTGTGGATCGGGTGTTCCGTCATTACACGTTGTACCAGGTCTGTTCTGGATGACCACAGCCGCACCACTACTAATGGAGAGTTTTACATTTTTCTTTTGTGCATCATCAGGCATCCGCATCGACTGCCATGCTCTTTGATTGTTTCGGTAAAGTCACGTAGAGTATAAAATATAAAATAAATTAAATCACGAGCGTCCGTCATCAGGTGGGACAACCACAGCAAGAAACAATTGCTGAAGTGGGCAAAAGAGCTGCTTGTGTCACGGGGTTATACAGATGAGGGAGGGGAGGAGCCAGGGATAGAGATGGTGGGAGGGGAGTGGGAAGCTGCAAGCTCGACATGCACAATCTCCAAGTGATGGGAGTAAGGAGGAGGAGGCTGGGCGTAAGAAACTTTACCCAAAGAACCAAAGGGCATGGATCCTTGCAGTCACGAAAACTTCAAATCTAGAATCGACTGCCGTGGTTCGTGCAGTGGATGCGGTTTAGGGGTGGGGACCACGAGCAGCCTCGTGATCAATCAAGCCCCCAGGGATCTCCTGCGTTGGGCCTTAGAGTTATTTTGAACTGCATTCATCTTCACTCAGGGGGCTTAGTGGGGGATGAGACTCTCACGATAACATTTGCTGCCACCCATAGTGCGTGCGAGCGAGCATTTGCAGCTTAATTGTCTTCGCTCAAACCGGGAATTACAAATCTTGAACAAGGCACCGAAACATTTACCGACACCCCATTCACAAACAAACGTGTGGCATTTCGATTTAAAGCTTTCGTGACTGCAGGGATTCATCTTCTTGGTTCTTTCGGTAAAGTCACGTAGAAGGGAAATAATAAAATAAAATAAATTCAACAATAATAAAATACAATTCTCACGACGNTTCGGCCACAACGCAAGCAGCCGTCCTCAGGTGAAGAACAGGTCTGTCGGAAAGAAAGACGCTGACCTGTTCTTCACCTGAGGACGGCTGCTTGTGTTGTGGCCGAAACGTCGTGAGAATTGTATATGTTTTATTTGTATTATTTTATTATTTCCCTTCTACGTGACTTTACCGAAAGAACCAAGAAGAACAAACGTCCGGCAGTCCCCTGTTTTGCCAAACCACTGCTGGTTGAGGGCCTCCTCACCTCGTGTGGGTCGTGGGGTTATGTGACCACACTCCACCACGCCGGTAGAAGTGCGGGTTGCTGAAGGCGGTGAGCAAAGACGCGGGAGCATAGAAGTACAGCTTCACAATGGATCTTGCTGCACTGGCCTCTAGCGGTAACCGTGTAGCCACCGCAGGCCCCCGTGAGCACTATCCAGGCTCAATTCTGCTTAGCTTCCAAGATGTATGTACGTGCACGTTGAACTTATTGTGCACCACACGTAGCCACTAAAAAAATAAATGTTTAGCTCCGGATGACCGCTGCAAAGTATGATCTGCGTTTTGATTTAGTGTGCTGATCTTAAAGGTGCATTGAAAAATGTTGATACTCCGACTGATGCTCCTGCTGTTGTGGAGTGACTCATGCAGCCAGCTATGGCTGCAGGGTTTGGTGGTACATGTTGCTTACGTCGTTTATTGTGAAAATTCTGTCATAGTTCCTATGATCACTGTTACATAGCTTTTATAGCTTTATTTTGGTGATTTCGAAAAGTTTTTGGTTTGGCCATGTTTGTTTGTTGTAGTACGGAGTAAGACTGATGGCCTTAATCTAAGTTGTCTTGTGGTTGTTGTTGTTGTTTGACTTGCATCCCACTGGGATTTTTGCACACAGCGTTAGTGTACGGTGCTTTTTCTGCAACATTTTGCTGTCTTTACTTGGATTTTCTGTTTACACATAGTCACATAGTCACTCTCAGATGTTTTCTTGTTCATGTTTTGTGTTTGTTGCGGTTGCACCCGATTCAAGAGCCGAATGGCTCACAGGGCTATACCTAATCAATGAACTTGAACTTGAACCTGTGCCGCCCGATGAGATCGGGCACATTCAGGGCGATTTGGTCACACACAACCATAAGGTCAACACACTTTTATAGATGGGCACTTTCAAGAACATGGCCATCCGAAATGGCGTTAAGTCGACTGAATCTCGGTGCATATGAAAACTAAACACGTACAGCGATTAGCCTTGAAATGGCAGGCATGAGAAGAGTCAATGCGATGCTTAGTGGTAGCCTAATCCAGAGCTTAGGCGCAGCGAACAATACGGCAGGGCACCGCAATTGATTCTAAGTGACGACGTAACTTCAGAGTTCGTCTGCAAATGAGAAAAAGATTATCACGGCCAAATGCTGCGATGCCACCACACCTGGGTACCTCTCGCTTCCTTTTGCCAGACCCCCGCAGGTTTTGGACGTCCGACTTAACTGCGAGGTCTGCTCTGTCACCGTCTCATCGTGTGGCTTCAGCTCCTCCGCTTGTTGCAGGCAACATGCCCTTCCAGGCTCACTGTTGCAGCTCATCACCACCACCGCCATCTGGCTTCAGCTCGTCCGCTTGTTGCAGGCAACATGCCCTTTCTGGACAACTGTTCCGGCCTCATCACCGCCACTCTACACACGTGCCCAGCCATCGCTACCACCTCCTCCTCCTGCTGCTGATCACATTTTACAAGTCCCGTCCACCGATTGGCACGGTTTGCTACGTGCGGTGCCGAAGATGTTCACCACACACGTGGTCTCGTCCTCGCACGCCCCAATGGAGGTTCCAAAGCATTCACTTTAACATTCTATTCTTGGTTCTTTCGGTAAAGTCACGTAGAAGGGAAATAATAAATAATAAACATATAAAACAATAAAATGCTCACGACGTTTCGACTGCAACACAAACAATCATCATCAGGTGTGATGATTGCTTGTGTTGCAGTCGAAATGTCGTGAGTGTATAGTGTAGTGTATAGTGTAATGTATACTGTAGTATGTAGTGTAATGTGTAGTGTAGTGTATAGTGTAGTGTATAGTGTAGTGTGTGCTGTAGTGTGTAGTGTAGTGTATAGTGTAGTGTATAGTGTAGAGTATAGTGTAGTGTGTTGTAGTGTATAGTGTAGTGTGGTGTATAGTGTAGTGTATTGTAGTGTGGTGTATAGTAGTGTGTAGTGTATAGTGTAGTGTATAGTAGTGTATAGTGTAGTGTATAGTGTAGTGTGTACTGTGGTGTATAGTAGTGTATAGTGTAGTGTATAGTGTAGTGTATAGTGTAGTGTATAGTGTAGTGTGTAGTGTGGTGTATAGTGTAGTGTGTACTGTGGTGTATAGTAGTGTATAGTGTAGTGTATAGTGTAGTGTATAGTGTAGTGTGTAGTGTGGTGTATAGTGTAGTGTGTAGTGTGGTGTATAGTAGTGTATAGTGTAGTGTGTAGTGTAGTGTGTAGTGTGGTGTATAGTGTAGTGTGTAGTGTGGTGTATAGTAGTGTATAGTGTAGTGTATAGTGTAGTGTGTAGTTGGTGTATAGTGAGTGTGTAGTGTAGTAGTGTATAGTGTAGTGTATAGTGTAGTGTGTAGTGTGGTGTATAGTGTAGTGTGTAGTGTGGTGTATAGTAGTGTATAGTGTAGTGTGTAGTGTAGTGTGTAGTGTGGTGTATAGTGTAGTGTGTAGTGTGGTGTATAGTGTAGTGTAGTGTATAGTGTAGTGTGTAGTGTGGTGTATAGTAGTGTGTAGTGTGTATAGTAGTGTATAGTGTAGTGTGTAGTGTAGTGTGTAGTGTGGTGTATAGTGTAGTGTGTAGTGTGTGTATAGTAGTGTATAGTGTAGTGTATAGTGTAGTGTATAGTAGTAATTACATCAACCAGCATCATCGGGCGATTTGCCAGGATAGCGAAGCAATCCACCTGCTGCTTCGGTCTTAAATAGAGCAAGATGACGTCACCCATCAGGTGCAGAGATCAGAGGCGGGGGAGGGAGGGTTTATTGTAACTATATAATAGATTAGTAATCATGTAAGTAGTTTGTGTTTCCTCGATTATTATGACCACTGGTGCTTGTTACACCGTTGGCAATGCAGCAGTGATCACCTCGTAACTGACAAGCATACAACGTCTCCTTCATAAATCTGTCTCTCGACATAAAATAAACTATCTTCTTGTTCTTTCGGTAAAGTCACGTAGAAGGGAAATAATAAAATAATGCAAATAAAACCATTTTATTATTTCCCTTCTACGTGACTTTACCGAAAGAACCAAGAATATAAATCCATGCATCACGAAAGCTTAAATCGAAATAAAATAAACTGTTACAAAAACTTTTTTTTTCATGGAACCATTGGCCCACGGCCTTCTGGGAGTGCATAGTTAACGAGCAGCGTCGATTCAGTCCAAGCAAATATTCTGGACAGGTTTTGACGCACAGTATCTCATCAGCATCGATCGCCAGGCTCGCCTGAATATGCTGGTGAACTGCCAGGCAAGGACCCCTCTCTTTAAGGAATGTGTCCCAGATAAAAAAATAGAAGACACCACAGTGGCGAGATGTTAACTACCTCGCCTGGTATACAGGAGTCGTGGGTTCGATCCCGACCCTGACGACGCCTGCTGTATATTTGGAGTTTGCGTGTCTCTTCCCTGTGGTCGCGTGGATTTTTCTCCGGCCTCCGGTTTTCCCCTCCACATTTAGAAAACATGCGTTTAGAATGTTTAGCTGCAATACATTTCCACGTGATAAGCCACTCGTTGAGAAATCATTTGTGGCCAGGTCGCTTCTGATAAAGCCATGCACAACTCAGCGGGCATTACCTGGTAAAAATAAAAAAAATTGTTTAGTTTTTTTGTTTAAAAGATGGTCACATAAATTGCCCAACGTGTTGAGTTTCTTGCTACTTGCTATTCAGTCACCTACTGGTCACCTTGCAGCCTTGCATGGTGGGATACTCAAGTACTGTTAATGAATACATTCCTGTGGAGGGAGCTGGTAGGAACGTTGGGTTGCTCGGTCAATGGACAGGGTCAACGGCGGCGTGGTGTATTCCGCAAATATGTCCGACTGTGAGGGCGGGTACAAGCCGGCGTGAATAGGTCAAACGTTGAGTTTTATAAGGGCACCACGGGGTGACCAGCCCCTCCCACCCAGCCCACCCTCCTAACCCCCACCCAGCCCACCAAGCTCACTCAGCTCCTCCCACCCTTCCCACCCTTCCTCCCCACCCAGACCCTCCCACCCTCCCCTCTCCACCCAGCCCACCCTCCCATTTTTTTATGCACGACGGATGGACACAATAATCCTCTGTGGGCGGGTGTAACCAGGAGGTTCCTACCAGTATAACATCTGCGTGATACTACCAACTCTGCCTCCAAAGTGCTGAATTACAAATGTGCATCATCACCACCGGGATAGGTGGATAAGTGCACATTAGAAAACGCGTTGTTCGTCTGCGAGTCCACAATACCGACCTGAGTCTTTGTCATCACACGAAGTGCTCGTTCTGAGCGGTTGTAACATCATGCTACTGACGATGCTACAACCCATGACCTTTGACCTAAGGTATTAAAAACTGCACGCTGTTGCCCGGCTAACAATATGACCCGCACCCTTGTCTGTTCAAATGTGGCCCTGTCCACATTGGTCGCGTGAAAAATTAAAGGTACGGGCAGTGAATGGAAACTTACGAGTGCTCTAATGTATTGAATTCAATTTAACCCAAGCAAAATGTTAGCAACGAATGTATTTTTAAACGCATTGTTTACTTACGGTTGATTCGCCCCACCCATAGGATGGGCTGCTACTGGCTGACCACGAATAAGAATGTAAATAAAATGCCTGGCCAAAGTTTCCCTGGGTTAATAATACATTGTCGGTGACAATCATCATCATGGTGTGCCATTCGGCTTGTTCCAACAAGCGAAAAGTGAGATTAGCCCATTCTTTGCATTTATTTTGAATACGTCTTGAATAATTAATCAGTCATTCCGGCGCATAATTTAGAGCGCGAATGAAACAATAACGACTGCATTTTAACCGATAAATCAATGGGTCAGTGTGTGACCTGCCCACGTGTGTGTCATGTGGGGAGCGGTAGTGTAGTAGCGGTTTGCGCGCTACGCTACGAACCCGGCGGCCCGGGTTCGATTCCCGCTCACGGCCAACACCGGTGACGATTATCTGAACCGGTCCTGGCCTCCCCTAGGTGGACTCAGCCGCAAATGAGACAAAGGCAGCCGGGCGTGGTGCCGACCACCCAGCCCCCGTGTGCCGTTCCGGCCTTCATAGGCGCTACTCGCGAACAACGCTTGCCCCAACAGTCTCTTACAGGCGATACGGGGGATCTTAGTCCGTGTACGGCTGCGTGGTCGGGGTGTAAAGAGAAGGGGGCGTAGTGGTTGCGTATTGGCCATCAACGCTGCGCTACGAGCATGGGGAAAAAAACCCGACTGCAATCTCCGGGCACAGCTAACATCTGTGGCGAGCGATATCTGGATTTGTCGTACCTCCCACCTCTTCACTAACTCGCGCTGACCATGGTGGCGGTGAAGTGTGGCCAAACAACGACACTCCTGTGCTACGAGCTACGGAAATCCGAGGTTTAAATTTCAAGCCGCGGCTCACGTCCGTGGCGAGTGATATCCGATGTTTTTCCTGCGCATCCCTTTCCTCCACCCATCCACACCGACCAGGGTGGCAGCGGTGCGATCAAACCAACCCCGTGACTCGACGCAGCACACGGGCGGCCTCATCCAGCAGCGGATCAATAAACAAGGGGCTTCATCTTCTTGCTTCTTTCGGTAAGTCACGTAGAAGGTAAATAATAAAATAAAACATAATAAAATACAATTCTACGACGTTTCGGCCACAACGCAAGCAGCCGTCCTCAGGTGAAGAACAGGTCTGTCGGAAAGACAGCGTCTGAATGAACACCACCAAGCCCTTCCCCTCCAACCCAGCTTAAATATACGCTGCCAAGCCTGGTGGTGTTCATTCAGACGCTGTCTTTCCGACAGACCTGTTCTTCACCTGAGGACGGCTGCTTGCGTTGTGGCCGAAACGTCGTGAGAATTGTATCTTATTATGTTTTATTTTTTTATTATTTCCCTTCCACGTGACTTTACCGAAATAACCAAGAAGGTGAATCCCTGCAGTCACGAAAGCTTTAAATCGAAATTTAAAACAAGGGGCTGCCAAGCGCTCCTTTGCAATAAATACACAACGACGAACGAAGGTCGCGAGCCCTGGGCCCCAAACCTCTGCAGGGGCTGTGTTGACGCAAACACACACGCCGAGAGCCGCGCACACGTAGCCAGGAATTCCCGACAGCGTTCGCGAATGCCTTCGCGCTGACGCCAATTCACAACACACGGCACGCCAGCGCCCTGGCCTCGAAGCCGTTCCCAGAAAGGGGCCTGGCGTCACGGCGTTCCGATCGTTGCCGACTCCGCCGGTCACGCCAGCGGTGTTTTTGTCGCGCGCCCTTCGGTGGCGTCGCCGTCAGTTGGCGCACGTACGGAGTGAGACTGATGGCCTTAATCTAAGTTGTCTTGTGGTTGTTGTTGTTGTTGTTGTTTGACTTGCATCCCACTGGGATTTTTGCACACAGCGTGGGTGTACGGTGCTTTTTCTGCAATCTTTTGCTGTCTTTTCCTGGATTTTCAGTTTGCACAGTCACATAGTCACTTGAAGATGTTTTCTTGTTCATGTTTTTGTCTTTTGTTTGATGCGATTGCACCCGATTCAAGAGCCAAATGGCTCTACCAGATAAATGAAACTGAAAAAACTGAAACTGAGAACGTCCCCTCCACCCCCAACCGCGTCAAATCCACCGCTGGATTGGGCCGCGCTTCGGCACGCCGGGCCGCACGGCTGGGGGCGAGGGGCCGAGCAGAGGCGCAGACCCACAGCCTGTAGCGCCTGTTAGGCACAGCGGCCGTCCATT
This sequence comes from Lethenteron camtschaticum, assembly GCA_018977245.1. Classification (NCBI taxonomy): domain Eukaryota; kingdom Metazoa; phylum Chordata; class Hyperoartia; order Petromyzontiformes; family Petromyzontidae; genus Lethenteron; species Lethenteron camtschaticum. Next base: position 1,489,826 of record MU249630.1, read on the forward strand.
GGGAATACTGTCGGGCTCGAGGCTGCAGAGGCAGGACGCGATGGGGTTGCGTTGCTCAATGTCACTTTCCTGAAGTCAATAACGATGTGGATGTCTCTCAGTGATCTCGTCCAGGGGCAAACTGGACTTCCACGGGAAACTGGACTGTAAATCATTAATCGCAATACTGGAACATACAGTCCTGCGCATGTACAATGCCTTTTGGCAATTCACTACTGGATGAAGGCATCCACATGCTCTGCGGGTTGTTTGGTGGTATCCGACGTACTTCACCGAACTGATCAGCGCGGGTTCCTGAAGGTGGGGTCGCAATAGCCATGGGCGCATAGCAGCACAGTACAACAATGGATTTTGCTGCACTGCTCCCTGCTGCCCTCCACGTAATCCCGCAAGCCGACAGCAACCAGTCACGCATGTTGGTCTCCCATCCAAGCACCGTTCAGGCCCTAACCAGCTCAGCTTGCCAGACCTAACGAGAGTGGCTGCATTCCGCGTTATTTGGCAATAATAATACTAATACTGGAGTGCTAATTATTTACCCAGGAAATTATTTACCCATACCTGCAACAATAACCCCAAGTGTCACTGATCTCCTGGCCACCTCGCCACGGCGCTTGTGCCAGGCTAAGTGCACTTTAAGGTCACGTGAAGTTTCGAACGCCCACTGGCAGGTGGTCACAGGACAGACCCAAGTGCCATGGCTGACTGAGATGAGTGGCCGATGCACCACCTGTGTGTGCCCCCTACTGTGCCAACCTGCTGTGTTTTAGCCACCCGGCGATCCACTCGTTGTTGTGAGCGTCGCTCCTCCGCCCTCCGTTGTTGTTTCTAGAGGGCGACTGCCTCCAACTGCCCAGTAGCGTCCTTCACGAGCCTCCTCCACAGAGGCCGATCTTGACACCGCTGGTACCAGTCATCGGCAAAGATCCCTGTATAGCCTTAACAGACTGTAGGGGCAAGTTCTGTTAGCGAGCACCTATGAAAGCCGGCATGGCACACGAGGGAGTGGATGGCCAATACAACCCCCGGCCGCCTTTGTCTCTCTAGTGGCGATGTTTACTCACTGCACCAGGCACTCAATTTGAGGCTGAGTCGACCTAGGGGAGGCCCAGGACCGGTTCAGATAATTGTCACTAGTGTTAGTCGTGAGCGGGAATCAAACTCGGGTCGCTAGGTTCGTAGGGCAGCGCGCTACCCGCTACGCTACCGCTCCCCACTCAGCTCCAAGATCAAGACAAAGATCCCTCCTATAGCCTTAACAGACTGCAATAATAACAATGCAATTCATAACGCGTGCAAATTGGCGAACGTACTGGCCGCAACTCAGAGGCGCGGAGCCAAGCTCAGAGTCACTCGAAAGCGTGGCTGTAGAGGTGAGTTTTTAAGTGTCTCTTGAAGGAGGCGATTGAGGTGATGCTGCGAAAGTGCAGAGGGGTGGCGCTCCAGACTGTTGGGGCAGCCACCGAGAAGCGGCGCATAGACATGACCATCCTGGATCTTGGTATCAAGAGGAGGTCGTGAGTCGCGCTGTGCAGGCATCTGCCGTGTGCTGTGCTGCAAGTCGTCAATGATGTAGACAGGTAGGCAGTGGCCGGCCTTCCTCTCTACATTAAGTGAAGGCATGGTGGCAGAGGCAGGCGGTGTTGTATGTGGCCTGCTGGCAATGGGTAGCCAGTGGAGGGCACGGAGAGAGAGGCGAGCGGGTCGAGACGGGGATGAGTGCGGCCAATGGCGACGCGCGCCAGCTCGTTTTGTCGTCTTTAAAGTTTTTATGAAGTTGCCAGTGGAGGTCCGGACTAGGACGCAGTCGCGGTAGTCGAGGCGAGACCCAACTATGCAACACGCCGACGTGTTGGCAGTACTCTTAGGTCTTTTCGGTAAAGTCACGTAGGTAAAAAATAATAATAAAAAAATAATAATTAATGAAAATAACTAAATTAAATCACGTTTCGGAGGCAACACAAGTCTCCGTCTTCAGGTGGGACCGTCACAGCCAAATTTACTGTATCAAGTGAAGGGAAATCCAAGAGACAAGATCTTATATACTGTCTTCTTGGTTCTTTCGGTGAAGTCACGTAGAATGGCAATAATAAAATTATAAAAATTAACCGTAAAAACAAAGTTTTTCACTATAAATCCTTTATATGCGTGGCGGCTAGAGTCCTCTCGTCCTCTGGCTTGAGATGGCTGCCACCTATGGGTCAGATGATTGCCTGCCACCATTAAGCAATTGGTAATTAAATATTTAAAAAATTCCTAAAAAGTGTAGAATTTTGGGAAAATTTTTTCACGAAAATAAATTGTCACGCACAACGAGTCTGTGTGCAAAATGTCAGCTCGATTGGATCACGGGAAGTGGTTAAAAAACGACCGAAAAATTTGCACGGTCGTAAGCGCGCAAGCAAGCAAGCAAGTGAACTTAATATAAAGGATTTAAAAATAAAAATAATAAAATAATTCTCACGACGTTTTATTTATATTTTTATTATTTTATTATTTCCATTCTACGTGACTTTACCGAAAGAACCAAGAATATAAATCCCTGCAGTCACGAAAGCTTTAAATCGAAATCTTATATCCTGGTGATGGGGAGGGGGGAGGAGCTTATCTAAATGTGTCAGTCAGGGACTGGGAGCAGGGGGGCTAGAAGGGGAAGGTGGGCGGGGCTAGAAGAGAAGGTACAGCTGGAGATGAGAGGACGTAGGTGTCGCAGAGCCTTCAGGTGAAAGTTACATGAACTGATGATATGATTGGTTTGGCGGTCGAAGGATAAAGTTGAATCGAGGATGACACCGAGGTAGCTGAAGTGATCGGTGAACCTGATGCTGTGCCCAAAGATGTGTAATGTGTGTTGGGAGCGCGGATGATTTGAGACGTTGCCTGGTACCTAAGATGATGGCCACTGACATTGACGGATGAAGGGCAAGATTGTGTGCGGAGAACCACTGTTGCAGGCCAGTGGTGCATTCCGAGAGCCTCTCAAATCCAGACGCATTGGGAGAATTGATGGCGGTGAACAGAATAGTGTCGGCCGCATATGAGTGGTGCTTGACACTGAAGCGTGCGATGAGGCGGCCGATAGGGAAGTGTCGGCTGTGAACAGCAGGGGACCGAGGATGGAGCCCTGGGGACGCCACATGACGCTTTTGTTTCAGGAGATGTGGACGAGCCCACCCTGACTGAGGATTGCAAGTGCTGTTAGCGAGCACCTATGAAGGCCAAACGGCACGCGAAAGGAGGTGGGTGGCCAGCACCACGCCCGGCTGCCTTTGTCTCCTCGGTGGAAATATTTCACGAGGTACCGCTCCCCACTCAGCTCCACGTAAGCGCACACACACACTTGAGTTACCCAAAGAAATCCCAAGAAAGCCCAAAGACTTAACCTGTGGACTTCAATCGTTGTGATTTTACAGCGGCACCTTTGTAAATCCACTGCCAAACGTGGAAGGCCGCCGCACAGCAGCAAGCTGCTCAGCACTCGGCTGAAAAGAGGGCCCCAGCACCAATACTCTGTGTGTGCGCGAGTCTGTGGGTCGCTATGCGAGTATATGAATATGTTGGTCTCTGTGTGAGGAGTATGGGGTCTCTGTGTGAGTCTCTGTGAGTCTATGTGAGTCTCTCTGTGAGTCTCTCTCTGTGAGTCTCTCTCTGTGTGACTCTATGGGTCCATGGGTAAGTGTATGGGGTTCTGCCCCTGACGATGCCACCAAGGCTCGCCTCTGTGAGGCTGTGCGTCCTGAGTCTCCAGTGAAGTGTGTGGAGTCTCTCCTCCATGAATGGGAATTAAAGACCGAACCTCATCGTGGCTGCGGTGAAGGAAAGCTACCCAAACCACTCACATTGCCGATCACGATCACGCAGCGTTTGCAGGGAGGCACAAGTGGGAATCCATACGGTGACTCTCATCGACTCACCCCCCCCCCCCCCCCCATACAATTGCTTCTCTAAACTCTAAGACGAAACAAAGATCCCCGTATAGCCTGAACAGACTGCCGGGTGCAAGTGCTGTTAGCGAGCAGCATCTCTGAAGGCCGGCACTGTGGCGCACGAGGGGGTGGACAAACCCACGCCTGGCCACCTTTGTCTCCCAGGACCGGTTCGGATAACCGTCGCTGGCGTCGGTGGCGGCCGTGAGCGGAGAATCGAACTCGGGTGGCCGGAGTTCGCAGCGCAGCGCTGACCGCCACCGCCACTCACGTTGCCAACCGCACGTGGGAAACCCACACGGTGACTCGCATCGACTACCATCGAACTCCGTCTGTGAAAAACTCAAGACGGACGCGCGCACAGCCAACGAACCTCGGGCACGTTGCTTCTCGGACGCCTCGACGGAGGAGGCCGCGGCGAGGGGTTTGCAGGCAGCCAGGGTCCTGGCAGCCTGCTACCGACCCGCCCCCCCCCCCCCCCGACAATTCAGAGCCAAGAGCATTTGACTGTACCACGAGGCATTAATGCATTTAGAGAGCATTAGCAGGGATCAAGGATGATACAAGACTGGGCCGGGACACGACGCTGAGCATCTACAACGGAACAGGATGGGCACAGCCAGTAACACGTGCCCTCTATGTATATAGATGTGCACGTACCAATCACACATTCTGTAGATGAACCTCATGGCGGGACCCCGGGGTGCCGAATAAACGGAAGTCAAAATCGTAATTCATTTGTTTTTGGCGACTCCGTCCCACCGAGCACACAAACGCCGTGACCCGCCTGATGCGGATCGTCCTGTTGTCACGTCGTGTCCAAGCGCAGCGGCGGTGAGGACGAATGGGCAGAAGAGCTGAACAAGCGAATGCACTCCATGCTCGGGTATGGGCAGGATCATAACAAGTCTTATCCAAAGCTGCTCAAACTGCCGACACACTTTATTTGTCATCACGGTATGCGTAATACAGTGAAACTGCTCTATCTTCTTGGTTCTTTTGGTAAAGTCACGTAGAAGGGAAATAATAAAATAAAAAAATTCAACATTATAAAATACAATTCTCACGACGTTTCGGCCACAACGCAAGCAGCCGTCCTCAGGTGAAGAACAGGTCTGTCGGAAAGACAGCGTCTGAATGAACACCACCACGCTTGGCAGCGTATATTTAAGCTGGGTTAGAGGGGAAGGGCGCCTTGACAGGGCGCCTCTCTTATCTTCGTTATTATTTGTGACCTACCAATGTCTGCCGCCAGGATCAATCGAAGACAATTCTATTACCTGCAGGTATTTAACAGATGAGATGCTTTGCACCGTTAATTCCTCCTGTTTGATTATAATACTTCTCTTGTCTGTATGCATCTGTGCAGGTAGGTTTTACAGGTAGGAACAACAGCTTCCACACTGCCCACCAGGGATTATTTGTCTGTCTGTCGTGCACGAATGCGCTGTCCAACCAAGTTCCTACCTGCCCACTCCGAAGGAACGTGTTTTTTTGCGGTTAAGCCACAGACCCACACACCGCTCATATCAATGCGGGTAAGAGGAGCGGCCACCCACTATTCTGTAGAGTAACATTGGTATAAACGCTTGTTACAATATGAACAGCGCATTGACAACGCGTACTATTTTATGTCCTGTTTACAAAGTGTGTTCACAAGTCCACACTGAGAAACACGATGATTGACAGAGGGGTGTACATTCTTTTGTTCGACTGTGTATTTAAATAGAGGTACTGCAGGTAAGTAGTTTTCAGTTTTAAAGGCAAAGTTTAACAAGACAACACTTGCCACCATCCTTCAAACCCATTGGTGAATAAGTAATATTTTAAAATACTTTTTTTAAAACACGCTTCAATGAAATGTACTGTACTCGTAATGGCAAAACGCCACGACTCGAGGAAGTGGCCCCGAAGTTTGCCACAACGTAAGGCGCCCTGGTGATTTAGAGCCAACGTGAGTTGAGCGTGGACAATTAGACCCAAGCCGAAACATAACATATAAAAAATATGGTTTACAAATATTTTTTTTATTTTTAATGATAGAATATAGTATTGTCATCAGTATGGCATAAGTATACCAAGTTTGCAGTCGATACCACATTGGGAAGTGGGTTAATGTTGAGTTACAAGATTTGAGGATACGACAACAACAACAGACAGAGTGAGTTAAATAAAAGTGTGTAAAAAGAGCTAAGTTTCAGTTTACACCATAATATAATGTTTATGCGAGAGCCGGGGCTTATGAGACCCCGGGGTCCCGCTATAAGGTTCAGATGTGCACTGTGGTCAACATGAATTCCACGTTATTACATACAAAAACATACCAACATGTGCACATGTACCACACATGCGCACACGTAACACATGTGCACACATTACACAAGTACACACATTACACAAGTACACACATACACAAGAACACATTACACAAACACATGAACAGATGTCGCATGCACGCAATAAACAGTGCCTACATGCGAACACAATCATAACACATAAAATGCACGCAGCACATGCTACGAACGGGACACATACGGCGCACAACGCATGCTACACCCGCATATACCCACTCTGCAACACGGACACAACACCCGTGGTACATATTATGAACACACAGATCCAATTCTGCACGTGTACCACTGCACGTATTGCTGCCAGACCGACCAACGGAGGCACTCCTCCACCCCGCATCCTGTGTGGCAGCAACCTGCTGTGCATGCTGATGAACCAATCCCAACCAAAACTATCCAAGTAACAACTCATTAACAAACAACAACAACAGCACAAAAGATTTCCAAAATTCTAAACAAACACAAGATCCAGGTTTGGTTCAATACAGTACACAAAATCCGTGATCTGATGCCATCCGTAAAGTACCCCGGTGTTTACAAATTGAGTTGTACTTGCGGTGACTGCTATATCGGGGAGACGAATCGACATATTTCTGACCGAATTCGCGAGCACAAGTCAGAATTGAAACACGGCAGAACGAATTCTTCGGCCGTAGCTGATCACTGTTTCAACACAGCGGGTTCTCAAGATATTGTTTTCTCCGATACCAAAGTATTCTGCAAACCTCCCGGATACTACCAAAGATTTGTCCATGAAGCCATCCAGATATACAAACATAGACACAACTTCAACCGAGAGGATGGTTTTAAATTAAGCAATCATTGGAAAAATGTCATCAACCAAGTCAAACTTTAGCTGCCTTATAATTGTACAGCCATATCCATTTCTTCCAGTTGTTTTCTATTTTCAGCTTGATTAGCCCTTTTTTGACCCATGAGGTCTGAACTGGTCTGTAACAAGGTCGGGGGGCGCTGACAGGGGGCTGACAGGTTTGTAGTGGTGAGTGTAGTGGTGAGTGTAGTGGTGAGTGTAGTGGTGAGTGTACTAGTGGTGAGTGTAGTGGTCAGTGTAGTAGTGGTGAGTGTAGTGGTGAGTGTAGTGGTGAGTGACTAGTGGTGAGTGTAGTGGTGAGTGNANTGGTGGTGAGTGCTAGTGGTGAGTGTAGTGGTGAGTGTAGTGGTGAATGTGGTGGTGGGTGTAGTGGTGGTGGGTGTAGTGGTGGTGAGTGTAGTGGTGAGTGTACTAGTGGTGGTGCTAGTGGTGAGTGTAGTGGTGAGTGTAGGGTGAGTGTACTAGTGGTGGTGNACTAGTGGTGAGTGTAGTGGTGAGTGTAGTGGTGGTGAGTGTAGTGGTGAGTGAGTGGTGAGTGTACTAGTGGTGGTGNACTAGTGGTGAGTGTAGTAGTGGTGGTGAGTGTAGTGGTGGTGGTGAGTGTANTGGTGGTGAGTGTAGTGGTTGAGTGTAGTGGTGAGTGTAGTGGTGAGTGTAGTGGTGGTGTAGTGGTGAGTGTAGTGGTGAGTGTAGTTGTGGTNTAGTAAGTGGTGAGTGTGGTAGNAGTGGTGANTGTGGAGTAGTGGTGAGTGTAGTGGTAGTGTAGTGGTGAGTGTAGTGGTGAGTGTAGTGGTGAGTGTAGTTGTGAGTGGTAGTAGTGGTGAGTGNAGTGTAAGTGAGTGGTGAGTGGTAGTAGTGGTGAGTGTAGTGGTGAGTGTAGTGGTGAGTAGTGGTGAGTGTAGTAGTGGTGAGTAGTAGTGGTGAGTGTAGTGGTGAGTGTAGTAGTGGTGAGTGTAGTGGTGAGTGTAGTGGTGAGTGTGTGGTGAGTATAGTACTAGTGTGAGTGNAGTGGTGAGTGTAGTGGTGGTGTGGTGAGTGAGTGGGTGTAGTGGTGAGTGAGTGTGGTGGTGAGTGTAGTGGTGGTGTAGTGGTGGGAATGTATTTGTGAGTGTAGTAGTAGTGGTGNGTACTAGTGGTGAGTAGTGGTGNGTGTACTAGTGTGGTGTAGTGAGTGTAGTGGTGAGTGTACTAGTGGTGGTGCTAGTGTAGTGTAGTAGTGTAGTGATACTAGTGGTGAGTGTAGTGTGGTGGTGGTGAGTACTAGTGGTGAGTGTAGTGGTGAGTGTAGTGGTGGTAGTGTGAGTGTAGTGGTGAGTGTACTATGGTGAGTGGTGGTGGNGTAGTGGTGGTGTACTACTAGTGGTGAGTGTAGTGGTGAGTGTAGTGGTGAGTGTGGTGGTGAGTGTAGTGGTGAGTGTAGTGGTGGTGNAGTGGTGAGTGTAGTGGTGAGTAGTGGTGAGTAGTGGTGAGTGTTAAGTGGTGAGTGNACTAGTGGTGAGTGTAGTGGTGAGTGNACTGTGGTGAGTGTACTAGTGGTGAGTGTGGTGAGTAGTGGTGAGTGTAGTGTGNGTGTAGTGGTGAGTNTAGTAGTGGTGNGTGTGGTGAGTGNAGTGTAGTGTAGTGTGAGTANTGGTGAGTGTAGTGGTGAGTGGTGGGTGAGTGTAGTGGTGAGTGTATAAGTGTAGTGTACTAGTGGTGTAGTNTAGTATGGTGAGTGTAGTGTACTAGTGGTGAGTGTAGTGGTGAGTGTGTGGTANTGGTGGTGAGTAGTGGTGAGTGTTGGTGAGTGTAGTGTAGTAGTGGTGAGTTAGTGGTGAGTGTAGTGGTGAGTGTAGTGGTGAGTGTAGTGTAGTGTAGTGGTGAGTACTAGTGTGAGTAGTGGTGGTGTAGTGGTGAGTGTAGTGGTGAGTGAATATGGTGAGTGTAGTGGTGAGTGTAGTGGTGAGTGTAGTGGTGAGTNTTAGTGGTAGTGTACTAGTGTGTGAGTGGTGAGTGTGANTGGTGGTGAGTAGTGTGGTGAGTGTAGTGTAGTGGTGAGTGTAGTGGTGAGTGTGTGGTGAGTTTGAGTGGTGAGTGTAGTGGTGAGTGTAGTGGTGAGTGTAGTGGTGAGTGTAGTGTGACAGTTAGTGGTGAGTGNAGTGGTGAGTAGTAGTAGTGGTGAGTGTAGTGGTGAGTGTAGTGGTGAGTGTAGTGGTGGTGAGTGTAGTGTGAGTAGTGGTAGTAGTGGTGAGTGTACTAGTNGTGGTAGTGGTGAGTGTAGTGGTGAGTGTGGTGAGTGTCAGTTAGTGGTGAGTGTGTGGTGGTGAGTGATTAGTGGGTGAGTGTGGTGGTGTANTGGTGAGTGCGTAGTGGTGGTGTAGTGGTGAGTGTAGTGGTGAGTGTAGTGGTGAGTGTAGTGTGAGTGTACTGGTGAGTGAGTGGTGAGTGTTTGTGAGTGTACTGGTGAGTGTNTGAGTGAGTGTAGTGAGTGTAGTGGTGAGTGGNACGTGGTGGTGAGTGTACTGGTGAGTGTGGTGGTAGTGTGAGTGGTGAGTGTAGTGGTGAGTGTAGTGGTGAGTGTAGTGTGAGTGNTGTGGTGAGTGTAGTAGTGGTGGTGTAGTAGTGGTGAGTGTAGTGGTGAGTGTAGTGTAGTGGTAAGTGTAGTGTGAGTGTAGTGGTGAGTGCACTAGTGGTGAGTGTAGTNGTGAGTGTACTAGTGGTGAGTGAGTGGTGGTGTACTGTGTCGAGTNGTGGTGAGTGTAGTGGTGAGTGTAGTGGTGAGTGTAGTGGTGAGTGTAGTGGTGGTGAGTGTGTGGTGAGTGTAGTGGTGAGTGTAGTGGTGAGTGTAGTGTGAGTGTCAAGTGGTGAGTGTAGTGGTGAGTGTAGTGTGACGGTGTAGTGGTGAGTGTCTAGTCGGTGAGTAGTGTCCGAGTGNCTGTGAGTGTCTAGTGGTGAGTGTAGTGGTGAGTGTAGTGTGAGTGTAGTGGTGAGTGTACATCAGTGGTGAGTGTAGTGGTAGTGTGGTGATCCGTGTAGTGGTGAGTGTAGTGGTGAACGTGTAGTGGTGAGTGTAGTGTGGTGANTAGTGGTGAGTNTAGTAGTGGTGTAGTAGTTAACGGGTGAGTGNACTAGTGTAGTGGTGAGTNTAGTGGTAGTGTAGTNGTAGTGTAGTGGTGAGTGGTGTGTCAGTGGTGGTGAGTGGTGAGTAGTAGTGGTGAGTGAGTAGTGGTGAGTGTACTAGTGTNAGTATGTGGTGAGTGTATGTGGTGAGTGTAGTGGTGAGTGTAGTGTGTATGAGTAGTAGTGGTGTGTCAGTGTAGTGGTAGTGTACTAGTGGTGAGTGTAGTNTAGTGTGNGTGTCAGTGGTGGTGACTAGTGTGAGTAGTGGTGGAGTGTGAGTGNAGTGGTGAGTGTAGTGGTGAGTAGTGGTGAGTGTAGTGGTGAGTGTAGTGTAGTGGTGAGTGTAGTGGTGAGTAGTGGTGAGTGTAGTGANTGTAGTGTATNAGTGTAGTGGTGAGGTAGGTGAGTGTAGTGGTGAGTGTGGTGAGTNTAAGTGGTGGTGACTAGTGGTGAGTGTAGTGGTGTGACTAGTGGTGAGTAGTGGTGAGTAGTGGTGAGTGTAGTGGTGAGTGTGTAGTGGTGAGTGGTGGTGAGTGTAGTGGTGAGTGGTGGTTAGTAGTAGTGGTGAGTGAGTAGTTACTGAGTGGTGAGTNGTNCGAGTAGTGTAGTNGTGGTAGAGTGGTGGTGACCTTGNACTAGTGGTGAGTGTACTGGTAGTGTATGTGTGAGTAGTGGTGAGTACTAGTGGTGAGTAAGTGAGTGTGGTGGTAGTAGTGGTGAGTGTAGTGGTGAGTGTACTANTGACTAGTGGGTNAGTAGTGGTGAGTGAGTGAGTGTAGGAGTCGGTAGTAGTGGTGAGTACGCGTGGTGAGTGTAGTGGTGAGTGTACTAGTGGTGAGTGTACTGGTGGTGAGTGTAGTAGTGGTGAGTAGTGGTGAGTAGTGGTNAGTGTAGTAGTGGTGAGTGTACTAGTGGTGTAGTNGTGGTAGTATGTGAGTGAGTAGTGAGTNGTGGTGAGTAGTGGTGAGTACGCGTGGTGAGTACTNGTNGTGNGTAGTGGTAGNAGTTGTGANTGTTAGTGGTGAGTGTAGTNGTGAGTGAGTGGTNGTNTGTGTGANTGTACTTAGTAGTGAGTAGTGGTTGGTGAGTGANTACTAGTGGTGNTGTNGTGGTGAGTAGTGGTGAGATACTCGCGTGGTGGTAAAGTGTGTGAGTGTGTGGTGACGTGACTNGTAGGTGAGTGTGTGAGTTTCGGTTTGCGGTAATGACAGNAAAGTGAGCGACCAATGGACGTGCGCCAGTGGTGTCAGTGNTGATCGAGTGGTGTGTGTAGTGTAGTGTGTACAGTGGTTACAGTGTGTAGTGGTACAGTGTAGTGTNAGTGTGTGTGNGTACAGTGGTGTGTAGGTGTAGTGGTANTGTGGTNTGTGTACAGTGCCTGCGTGTGTANTGTGTGTAGGTNAGTGNGNTGATGTAGTGTGTGTGTGTACAGTGGGTGTGTCAGTGTGTNTAGTGGTGTNTGTANTGGTGTGTGGTACTAGCGNGTGTTGTGTNAGGTTTGTNAGGGTAGTAGTGTACAGTGAGTGTTTCATACAGAGTGGTGTAGTACAGGTNTGTAGTGTGCACTGTCAGTGGAGGTGTGTGTTAGTGTGTGGTANTGTGTGGTTANTGTGGTNTGGGTGATGTACANTGGTGTCAGTGGTANTGTGGTCATGGTGTGTNNTGGTGTGTNTANTGGTNTGTGTNAGTGGTGGTAGTGTTGTACANTGGTGTGTAGTGTCTGGTGTGTGGTAGTGGTAGTGTGCGTGGTNAGTGGTGGTGTGTNANTGGTTGTGTAGTAGTGTGTGTTACAGTGGTTGTGTNAGTGTGGTGTGNNAGAGTGTGGTNTGTGTAGGTGTGGTGTGTGTGGTGTGTGTAGATGTGGTAGGAGTGTGGTGGTGGGTGTNAGTGTGTGTTATGTACTAGTGGTNTACCGTGCACATNTAGTGGTGTGTAGCAAANTGTGTGTGTACANTGTGTGTACTAGGTGTGTCAGTGTGTAGTGTGTTGTNAGGTGTGTGTGAGTGCGAGTGTGTGTGTGTGTGTGTNGTGTGTGTGTGGTGGTGTGTGTGTTGTGGTGTGTGTGTAGTNNTGTGTNTGTAATGGTGTGTGTGTGTGTGTGTCAGTGTGGTGTGTAGTGTGTAGTGTGTNNCGTGTTGTNGTGGTNTGTGNTGGTGGTCAGTGTAGTAGCGTNGTGTGTGTATGGTGTGTAGTGTAGTAGTGGGGATGTNCTTGCAACCAATGTATATAGTGTTGTGTNCTGATAGTGTTGTAGTGTTGAGACCAGTGAGTGTCTGTGATAATGTAGTTTACAAGTGGTAGTGTTNAAGGACGTTTGTTTTGTACGCGTTANACGTGTNGTTAAAGTACAGGTGTGTGTGTNCTGTGTTCTGTGGTGACTGTGTTAATGTNCGTGTGNACTGTGTGTGTACTGTGTGTGGTAATGTGTGTACTGTTGTTAATGTGTGTGACTGTGTGTCTGTGTTGTGTCTGTGTAGTGTNTAATGTGTCTGTGTGTGTGNGTGTCAGTGTTCAATGTGTGGTGTGTGTGTCACCCGTGTTGGTGTGCTGTGTGTGTGTCTGTTGTTCAANGTGTNTGTGTGCTGTNTGTAGTATGTGTGTGTGTGTGTCTACTGTGTGTGTACNGTGTNTGTNTAGTGTGCTGTGTGTATGTAGTACANGTGCGTGTGTAGTGTGTGTGTGTGTCTGTGTTGTGTGANNGTGTNTGTNTCAATGTGTGTNCNGTACGTGTGTGTGTCGTGTGTGTNTCANTGTTCTGTGTAGTGTGTGCTATGTGAGTGTGTGTCACTTGTGAATATTTAAGTGTTAATATGTGGCAGTGTATATACAAATCAACATATGTNCACAGTGAGTCTATGTCATTGTGTGTGAGTACAGTGTACGTGTNCTAATGT